>CAIGQZ010001236.1:4170272-4187585 GCA_903798205.1 Danio tinwini
GTTTTTCTTCTGGACAAAGTCCAATTTGTTTTATTTTTTCTTCTGGAGAAAGTCTTATTTGCTATTTTGGCTAGAATAAAAGCAGTTTAAATTTTTTTGAGAAATATTTTAAGGTCAATGTTATTAGCCCAATTAAGCAATATATTTTTTCGACTGTCTACAGAACAAACCACTGTTATACAATAACTTGCCTAATTACCCTAACCTGCCTAGTTAACCTAATTAACCTAGTTAAGCCTTTAAATGTCACTTTAAGCTGTATAGAAGTGTCTTGAAAAATATCTAGTCAAATATTATTTACTGTCATCATGGCAAAGATAAAATAAATCAGTGATTAGAAATGAGTTATTAAAACAATTATGTTTAGAAATATGTTGAAACAAATCTTCTCTCCGTTAAACAGAAATTGGGGAAAAAATAAACAGGGGCTAATAATTTAAGGGGGCTAATATTTCTGACATCAACTGTATAGCACCTTCTCCTTGACATCAATATCTTATATGTATTTCTCATGCATTTCTTATGTAGGTGATGCGTAATATGATTTAGGAATAGAGCAATCCAGTAGCTTATTGATTTATGAGAAGTGCAACTTTTTGTGCAATTGCTTATAAGTCAGTGTGTATATCCTGCCTGTTTGTGTCTCTGTATGTCTATATGTGGCACAACACTAACAGTTATGCACTTATGCATGTTTTTATTTATCCCTTCATTTTTGCATGCTGCTCATTTATTATGCAATTAAAATATGCTGTGTATGAGTATGCAAATGCAGGCAGATGGGGTAAATTAACTGCCTCCGTTCAGACGAAGAAAGAAACGAGTGTGGATTTGTGTCATTTTATTATATAACAAAAAAATGAAGCCCACATGAGCCTTCAAAACCCATTAGACCTGGAACATGAGCGAGGATCAAACACACAATCCCAGAATATTGAGTTTCACTAAAGAGTGTGCTTGAGCTGTCTGGGTGGAGGTAAAGATGCTAATATATACAGTACTGTGCATAAATGTTAGGCTAGCATTAAATCTGTTGTTTTATAGATGGTATTATGGATGTATGTGATCCTTTACCACAAAACCAGTAATAAGTGTGCGTTTCTTTTGTCAATGTTTTTTTTTTACTTAGATTTATACAGGCTGAATAAATTATCTCGGAGTATGTACAGTTTGTTAGGATAGGAGTTAGATTAGAGTTTGAATTATTTTGGTTTAATTGTTTAAGACATGTGAAAGACAATTTTGGAGAGAAGCTTTTTGTCCTGGTTTGAGCTGCATTTTTACCAGTGTTGTTAGCTGAATTGTCTGAATTGATGCAATTGTGAATGTTAAAAGGAACAGATAGGTTTTAATCCATAATGCAATTCCTTCTGGAAAGGACTTTAGTGGTAATCGTTCTCATCTTCAGCATGATAACTGCAGTGAAATCCTGTTTGGAGAAAGAAAATGGCTGATGAAACACAGACAGTCATGAAACGGCCTCCACAGGGTCCAGACCTGAATATTATAGAGGTTGTATGAGATCACCAGGAAAGAAAAAGAAAGATATGACAGTCTAAACCTAAAGAAGATCTCTGGAAAGTGCTGGATATTACACAGCATATTATTATTTCAGAAAATGTCAGGACAACTATAAAACAAAGACCTTTGGTCAAAGAGGAAATGTTGTGCTGTTGTTGTTTTTTGTACATATTTCGTATATTTTCTGTTTGTTTTTAATAAAGAGAATGACTGATTACAGTATATATTGTGCAAAAATCTTAGGCCAACAAAGCTGGTATAGTACTTAGGACTTTTGCACAGTAATATATATACTGTGTTTATAGGCTTTTCCCAAAAGATAGTAAGACAATGTACAAGAGGCATCATTGTGAGAAAAAATAGATGTTTCTTAGCTTTTATTTACCTTTGAATAAAAAGTGGCATGTACAAAATGATTCATACCCTTCTTAATAATCAATAGAAAAGCCTTTATTGGCTATTACAGCAGTCAAACGTTTTTAATTGCTGGCCAGCTAAAAAATAAAAAATAAAATAATAATAATAAAGTAATTATGGAAATTCAAATGTAATGTGATTAATCATGAAACAGCACTAATTAAAATTCTGTCTGGTACAAGACAACAAAAAATTGGGCTGTTCATGAAAAACGGGTACATCTGGTCATTATAGAGTAAAGAGCTATTTTTTATTTCAGGGTGAAATTCACAGTTAAAGTCACAATTTGTAATGTGCAGTGGAATGCTGACAACGGAATGCGGATTCAAACACAGGATTTATTCAGAAGAATGGTCAGGCAAGCAACGGTCACAATCAGGAGCAAACAGATGTTTACGGGCAATCCAGAGTCATGGTCAATAAACAGGCAGACGGTCAAAAGGCAGGAAGCATACAACGTAAACAAACAAACAAGATGAGGGTCAAAACCGGCAAGGCAAGGAAAATGCGTTGGAATGTTCACAATTCATTTTATCAAGACTCAGCATAGATGTGTGTGCGGTTTAAAAGGTCCTTGAAATCAGTTCCTGAGCAGCTCCCAGCTGTGAGTGTGTGTAATCTACCAAATGAGGAACTGGTGCATGGGAGCGGTGCATGACTGGAACTTGTAGTCCATATACCGCTAGATTTGTAGTCCTTTAGCGATCTGCCCAGATCAGATGCCTGGTTATTGTGAGACAATTATTCACCCTCCTGTGAATTTAAATTGATCTTTTTTAAATATTCCCCAAACGATGTTTAACAGAGCAAGGAATTTTTCACAGTATTTCCTATAATATGTTTTTCTTCTGGACAAAGTCCAATTTGTTTTATTTTTTCTTCTGGAGAAAGTCTTATTTGCTTTATTTCAGCTAGAATAAAAGCAGTTTTTGCAAGGAGCGAGGACAAGTGCAGGAAAAATGAGGGTTAAACAAACTACAAAAACAAAACAAACTCCCCAGAGGAGGAAAACAAATAAACAAACAAACTTGACTGGGCAGGCTGGCAGGGCTGGACAAGACTAGAAAATGCAGTACTGGAATTTTGAGAGGAACGATGTATGAATGACAACGAACTGGCTTGGGACACCAGACAAGAGGGGAACTATTAAGGAGAAATAATTAATTAACAGAAAGGTGCGCAGGATTAAATAATGATGGGTTAACAATGAGGGTGGGAGTAGACAATAGACAGGAGAGCACATGACACAAAGACAACAGTAAGTAAACATAAACCACATGCTAAACACCACGCCAACAGAAGACATGAGTATACGATTAATAAAAACACTTATCGTGCGCGCACACATGCAACATAAATGTTTTACCCCCATTGCCAAAAAAAACGAAACAAACTAGACTGAGATGCTGAGAATAAAACAGCCCACCGCGTACAAAACTAACACAAACACCAAGACGAAAGCATGCATGGCCAGAGTGCAGTCAAGATGGCGCTCGTACAAAGACGAAGACAGACAATGACAGGAAATATGATTGCTCAAACCAACTCGAGCCGAGCACAACATACTTGACAAGACAGTACTAGTGTCTGGACTCTGCCATTAAGACAAGAATTAACAAGCCGAAGTGGCAGAATCCTGACAAGCAGTGTTAGTTAATGGTTTGTTAATACCTTGTGACCTAAACTAACGTGTTACCATACAAAAAAATGCAGGCAGCACACAACATAAACACACAAACAAGGCAAGGGTCAAAACTGGCAAGGCAAGGAAAATGCGTCGTAATGTTCACAATTCAGTTTAACAAGACTCAGCATAGATGTGTGTGTGTGTGCGCTGTTTAAATAGTTCTTGAAATCAGTTCCTGAGCAGCTTCCAGTCATGAGTGTTTGTAATCTACCAAATGAGGGACAGGTGCATGGGAGCGGTGCATGACTGGAACTTGTAGTCCATATACCGGCAGATTTGTAGTCCTTTAGCGATCTGCCAGGATTAGTTCCCTGGTTATTGTGAGACAATTATTCGCCCACCTGTGAATTTAAATTAATCTTTTTTAAATATTCCCCAAACAATGTTTAACAGAGCAAGGAATTTTTCACAGCATTTTCTATAATATTTTTTCTTCTGGACAAAGTTCAATTTGTTTTATTTCAGCTGGAATAAAATCAGTTTTTACATTTTTATAAAACATTTCAAGGTCAATATTATTAGCCCTCAAGCAATATTTTTTTCCGATTGCCTACAGAATGCAATCATTTGCTTAATTACCCTAACCTGCCCAATTAACCTAGTTAAGCCTTGTTAAACAAAAAAAAAATCTAGTCAAATATCATGTGCTGCCATCATGGCAAAGATAAAAGAAATCAGTTATTAGAAATTAGTTATTAAAACTATGATGTTTAGAAATGTGTTAAAAAAACAGAAATTGGGGAAAAATGTACAGGGGCTAATAATTCAGGAGGGCTAGTAATTCTGGCTTCAACTGTACATCGCTTTAAAGTCTTCTTTCATTAGGCAGCATATTCATTTTCAGGAGAAAGAATCTGCTGACCGAACTAGGAAAATACTTTGGACTGAAGTCACCTTCAGATTCTCTCCTCATTATGTGTTCAGAGTCTCATGTCCACTTCTCTAAATGCCTTAAGGAGCGTATGTGTGGACGGGTCCCATTAAAATAGGGTTTAATGCGATCGCTGGAGTGTTCAGAGCGTACTTTAAGAAGGTCAGAGCCACTCAGCAGTTCTCATGAGCCACTTCATTACAGCACACTGATAATGAATGAGCGAGTGATGGATGACATGAAAACTGAACGATGAAAACACCTCTACTGTAATCATCATGAAGCTTCTTGTCATTTTTAGGTTCCCCATATTAGACTGTAAAAAAATGCTGGCTTCCAAAAGAAATCAGTTAAGGTAACTCATTATTCATTCATTTTCTTTCGACTTAGTCCCTTTATTATCAGGGGTTGCCACAGTGGAATGAACCGCCAACTTTTCCAGCATATGTTTTACGCAGCGGATGCCCTTCCAGCTGCAACCCAGTACTGGGAAACACTCATATACTCACTCACTCACACACACTCATACACTCAGCCAATTTGATTCATCCAATTCACCTATAGCGCATGTCTTTGGACTTGTGGGGGAAACCGGAGCACCTGGAGAAAACACACGCCAACAAGTGGAGAACATGCAAACTCCACACAGAAATGCCAACTGATCCAATCGGGACTCAAACCAGTGACCTTCTTGCTTTGAGGCAATTGTGTTACCCACTGAGCCACAGTGACGCCCAGTTAACTGAATTGTTTTTACAAATTTTGATTTGATTTTACAAATGACTAAATGTAATGTAAATGTAATTTAAGTAGATTAAGCATAAAATAATTAAGTTGTCCCAATTTAACCGTAAGAATTGTGTTGTTTCAACTCATTTTAAGTTAAGTAAATTGAACAAGCAGCAAAAGTCTTTTTTTGAGTGATTATCTTATTGTTTTTATTATTATATTATATTTTATTATTATTATTATTATTATTATTATTATTATTATTATTATTATATTATCTTTTGGGAAAAATAATATATTACAATATAGCATCCCTTTAAAAATAAAAAAACTGTAGATAAATGTGTTTCTTAGTTACTTTTTAAAGAAAATTACACTGTAAAAAAAACACTGGGTTTCACAATTTATTCATGTTGTCCCAGCATGAAGCTGCGGTCACACTAGAGTTTGTGCATGCAAAATTCTGTCGTACGGCGCTGCGAAAAGAGGCGTGATTAAACAGGATGATTAGACCTTTAAAAAAGCAGGCAATTGCTCAGTGTTTTAAATTTTTGCTCAGAGAGGTAATGTTTTGATCCTCGATTGGTCTCACGCAGTCAAGTGATGCGATTTCGCAGGTCAGAGTTCACCAAGCTTGAACTTTGCACCGCAGCGAACTGCGAAACTTGACGCATGACCCTGCATTTCCGGTCTGATGCATTCATGTGCGAATGAATGAAAGTCTATGGGGAGAAAAGTGCAGTGTGACCGTGGCTTAAATCTGTTAACTTATAGTTATTAAGTTAACTTAAATTTAAGTGGATTGAACATAAAACAATCAAGTTGTCCCCAACAAAAGTGAAGAATTGTGTTTCATTCATTCATTCATTTTCTTTTCGGCTTAGTCCCTTTATTAATCTGGGGTCGCCACAGTGGAAAGAACCGCCAACTTATCCAGCACGTTTTTTGCGCAGTGGATGCCCTTCCAGCTGCAACCCATCTCTGGGAAACATCCACACACACTCATTCACACTCATACACTACGGACAATTTAGCCTACCCCATTCACCTGTACCGCATGACTGGAGCACCCGGAGGAAACCCACGCGAACGCAGGGAGAACATGCAAACTCCACACCGAAACGCCAACTGACCCAGCCGAGGCACGAACCAGCGACCTTCTTGCTGTGAGGCAAGGGACCTTCTTGCTGTGAGGCGAACGCTCTACCGCGCCACTGTGTTGCCTGTGTTGTTTCAACTCATTTTAAATAAGTAATTTAAACAAGCAGCAAAAGATATTTTTTGAGTGTAATGCGAATGTTTGTTATTTTTGAAGAGTAAGATAGGTGTCAAATTTTAGTTTTTTAACTCTGTCTATCAGCTGTTTGTGAAAGTAAAACGTTTAAAATATCCCTATGTCTGTCCCTGGAGCGTCACAGGAGTCAGACGCATGCTCTCCACTCCTTCATGACCACCACAGCTGCTGCTCAGGATACGGCCTGGTCCGGGATTGTGAAACCTTGGGATCATCTCTTCACAGGTCTTGGATTGCATCAGTGGCACTGCATAATCTGGGGCCTCGGGATGAGGAAATAAAGAATAAAGAGAATAAGTAGCATAGCTGCTGTTCATAGTGTATATAAGCGAAATGCGTGGAGCACATTCATGCATCATACCACTATGTAATGCACTGAGTGTGCTTTACTAAAAAGATAGGTCTTTGATCTAGTTTTGAACTGCAAGAGTGTGTTTGAGCCTCTGACATTATCAGGAAGGCTATTCCAGAGTTTAGGAGCCATAAATGAGAAGGCTCAGCCTCCTTTACTCGACTTTGCTATTCTAGGCACTACTACCAGAAGTCCTGAGTTTTGAGATCTTAAAGAGCGGGTTGTATACCCCTCTTCCAATGGGCAGCAGCTGTCACGAGCTGATCAGCACGTGAGGAGTGGTGATTACAGTGCGGAAGCCATTTCCATGGCAACGCTGACGTCACACTGGCAGGTCTGCAACTCACTAAACTGAGAAAAAGAAAAATATTTACATTTCCCCATGAGATCAGACTGAAATATCATTTAATATCATAAAAAATTAACTTTTTTTTTGCTTTGAAAGCAAATGCATATTGCATGCCTTTCCAAAGGATTAGGACTTGGGTTCAAACTAACCACATGCATAGTTACTGTAGATTTTGATTAGCTAGGCTGGGCTAGCCTATTAAATTAAATACAGCGCCCTCTAGTGAATTTGTCATCTGAATTGTACAGCAAAATGTACCGGGAGCAACGCATTTTACATTTTGCATTTCGGTCCAGCGAAGTGCTTTGAAATGTGCATTTTTATTCAATGTTCAAAAAATCTTAACGGAAACATAAATAGAGGGCGTGGCATAGAGTAGCTCCTCCCCTTTAAAACAAAACAACCAATAGTGTTTTGTTTTATCACAGCTCCTCCAGTGGGAGTGGTTGAGCTCAAGCTCATCATATGAAAAGCAGATCAGAATTGTCTTGAAGGAGGTGGGCAATGTCAGATAGTAGAGAGCATTTGATTGGTTAGAAGATATGATGAGAAACTGAAGTATGAGGTGAAGTGAAAAAAATCGTTGATCCATTTAGGCGGAAATGAAAAACTGCATGTTTATGTCAGGTATATATTTTGTCAGTTTTGCAGCACACTAGCCTATAGATATCCTATACTGATAGTAACTAACTATTTAAAAAACTTTATTTTTACTTTACAGGACCTTTAAAGTGATATTAAAGTTACATTAACCATTTTACAGCTATATTTTCAACTAATGTGGTGAAACGAACGCCATCATTAATGTTCATAGCTGAAATTCAGTTATGGTAACCAGTCGTCCAATCACAACAGTCTTAGCCGACTATCTGACCAATCAGAGAAGAGTAGGCCTTCAGAGGTGGAGTTTAGTGAGACCAGATCCTTGAACCAACCTTTTCAGACACTGAGAGAAAAGAGCTAATTTTGCAGTATATATTATGAGGAGAGGACAGTGTTTTTGACCTTGGATCCTAATAGGGACACTGTAAGTATACAGAAGCCATTGTACTCTTGCTTTTGTTTCTCTCCATTGTAGAACTGATCTTCTGCATTGAGTCTTTGATGCTTTATTTGTGGCTGCCACTGTTTGCAGCTGCAGTTTTCTGAAGGTCCATGCGTCCTTCATTCATCTTCTGTCAGTTCTTCTGTAAATGGCATTCTTTTTTTTCTTTTTTTTTGGCTTAGTCCCTTTATTAACCTGGGGTCGCCACAGCAGAATGAACCGCCAACTTGTCCAGCATATGTTTTATGCAGCGGATGCTCTTCCAGCTGCTACCCATCACTGGGAAACAACTATACACTCTCGCATTCACATACACTCCTACACTACGACCAATTTAGCTTATCAAATTCACCTACTGTATAGCGCATGTCTTTAGACTTGTGGGGGAAACCGGAGCACCCGGAGGAAACCCAGGCAAACATGGGGAGAACATGTAAACTCCACACAGAAATGCCAACTGTGGCTCGAACTAGTGACCTGTGAGGCAACAGCGCTACCCACTAAGGCACCATGCAGCCCTATTCCATTTCATGAAGTTCTTCATTCCTGGGGATGCTTAAGCCATAAGTAATAAGACATCAAATATACTGAAAAATACAACCTGTGCATCAACAAAAATCTGCATTTTATTTCTCTCTTGGGCTCCATATCTGTTTACAGTAATGGCATTATTATGCAAACTAGTTTAAATATGTTTGCATAATTAAAGTAGTTTTCATAATATATATATGCATTTTTCTTAAGAAAAAATTTACCAAAATATAAAAATTAGACTCATGTTGTGAAGTGCACGCACATAAAAAAATATTTTTTGTGATTCATTTTTTTTTATAATATATTAACAAAACAATAAATCACTGTAAAATAATAATAATAATAATTTAGGATTTATTTTGAAATGGCATCTCAAAAACTACAAAAATGTGACATTTTTGAGCAGAAAGACTCTTTCATGTTTATTTATGACATGCTTTTTACAATGTAGATTGTGTCAAAGCAGCTTAACTTAGTTCTAGTAAAGTCCAGTTTTCAGACTTAAAGTTTAGTTAAGTTCAGTTCAGTGTGGTTTAAATTTCACTGCTGAAAGTTGTCAAGCCAGCTCACCTGCGTGAAGCACATTCATGCGCCATACCGCTATGTGATGCACTGAGTGTATGCTTTACTAAAAATATAGTTTTTTAATCTAGTTTTGAATTGTGAGAGTGTGTCTGAGCCTCGTACATTATCAGGAAGGCTATTCCAGAGTTTAGGAGCCATAAATGAGAAGCCTCGACCTCCTTTACTCGACTTTGCTATTCTAGGCACTACCAGAAGCCCTGAATTTTGAGATCTTAAAGAGCGGGTTGGATTGTAGCGAGACAGAAGGTTGGTTAGATAAACAGGAGCTAGATTATTTAAAGCTTTATAGGTAAAAAGCAATATTTAATTTTCAATACGAAACTTAACAGGCAGCCAGTGTAAGGAGGATAAAATTGGGGTGATATGATATTTTCTAGACCTGGTAAGAACTCTGGCAGCTGCATTTTGTACTAGCTGAAGTTTATTAATAGAGGATGCTGGGCAACCAGCAAACAGAGCATTACAGTAATCCAGCCTAGAAGTCATAAAAGCATGAACTAGCTTTTTCTGCATCTGATATGGATAGCATACTTCATAACTTAGCAACATTTCCCAGATGAAAGAAGGCAGTTTTTGAGACTCAAATTGTGTTTTCCTGTAAAATTTACTCTAGTAATATTAGATTTGCTTGTCAACTTTTCAAAAATACCTAATAAAGTCCATACAAAGTATGTGTATAAATATTGTATAAAATAAAAATTAAATATATTATTAAAATATATCGCTAGCCACTGTGCTGCCGCTTCGCTCTTTTTTTCATTCATTCATTCATTCATTCATTCATTCATTCATTTATTCATTTTCTTTTCAGCTTAGTCCCTTTACTAATATGGGGGTCGCCACAGCGGAATGAACCGCCAACTTATCCAGCATATGTTTTACACAGCGAATGCCCTTCCAGCTGCAACCCATCACTGGGAAACACCCATACACATTCATTCACTACAGACAATTTAGCTTGCCCAGTTCACCTATACCACATGTTTTTGGACTTGTGGGGGAAACCGGAGCACTCGGATGAAACCCACGTCAACACAGTGAGAACATGCAAACTCCACACAAAAATGCCAACTGGCCCAGCCGAGGCCAGTGACCTTCTTGCTGTGAGGCAAACGTGCTACCCACTGCGCCACCGTGCAGCCCTCGCTCTTTTTTTTTAGATTTCTTTATTCAAATTTTTTTATTTAAAATTCTAATTTTGTGACATTATTTATAATCTTACTAATAACTCTGTTTAAATTCACATTTGAAAATATATATTTTTTGTGGTAAAATATTATGGTAAGCACTTTGACTAAATTATAGGAAATATTTTTGTTGCATCAAAAGTGTGGTTATGATCATCTGTTTTGACCATCTGACAAGCTAATTCAGCAAACATGAGGCCTCAAAAAATCACTAAAATGCAGTATTTGAACTTCATAATTGAATAGACAGAGGCGAATAAGGCACTTTTTGAGAAAAAACATCCACCTCTTTCAATAGGCTGGCCACACGCCTGAAAGTTATTAAAAAAATTAACAAAAACAAACAACAAAACATTTAAAAAAAAAAAACTACAAACAAAAAGGTGAAAACCTTAAGCAGTTACGAAACCATCCTGCAGGAAAGCATGACAACCAAAGAGAAGTTTGGGATCGTGAGAATGTAAAAGTGCAGGATTCACCATCCAAATATAGAGACAGTGAGATTAAAAGATGAATATGCTGAAAGATTAATAAGGTGTGAGGTGTTGAGGGAAAATCTTCTCTTACCGTTCTCTTTGCTGCACTTTTAACAGGATGTTTCTTCCTCTGAGTTTCAGGAGATGCTTATGTAATTGTTTATGTGAGATTTTGAGAGCAGAAAGGAGTCCTGCGGGCCACACATTCAGCTTCGCAGCATCTTTGCATCTCTTTCATCTCTTTTTAATAACAGCAGGGAGACCTGGGATGAGCGGGAGAACTGGAGAGCAGGTCTGGAGCGATCGCACTGCAGGAGACAGGGGGAGAACGTGAAAATGAGTAGAGAACAAACGTTGTATGATTTGTTTTGTGTAAACATTACTGGAGCTGAAAGCAATAATCCATTAGATCTGTTATTAATAACAGCTCTGACAGGAGAAATGAGTCACTTAGCGAATGCTTTCATCTAAAGGAGTTGCCTGTCGTAACACTTTCTCCATATGGGTTAAAAAGATGACATTTTTAAAGAGAATTAAACTAACCTGATCAGAATCTTTGTCTTTTGAGGAAGGTATTGTAGCTGAAATTTTAGAGAGAACAGTATATGCACAAAAAAAAAATCATAAAATAACAATTGAACAGTAGGATGGCATGGTGGCTCAGTGGTTGGCACTATCTCCTCACAGCAAGAAGGTTGCTGGTTCAAGTCCTAGCTGGGCCAGTTGGCGTTTCTGTGTGGAGTAGTTTGCATGTTCTCCCCTTTTGGCGTAGGTTTCCTTCGGGTGTTCTGGTTTCCCCCACAGTTCAAATACATGCGCTATAGTTGAATTGAATAAGCTAAATTGTCCTGTGTGTGTGTGTGTGTGTGTGTGTGTGTGTGTGTGTGTGTGTGTGTGTGTGTGTGTGTGTGAATGAGTGTGTCTGGGTTTCCCAGTGCTGGGTTGTGGCTGGAAGGGCATCCGCTGTGTAAAACATATGCTGGAATAGTTGGTGGTTCATTCCACTGTGGCGACCCCTAATAAATAAGGGACTAAGCCGAAGAAAAATTTATGAATGATATTGATGAGATTTTGAAAATTATATTATATGATATTGATGAAGTCTAGAAAGACTTAATAAAAAAATCTTAATTCTTAATGTTTACGACATTGGAATATCAGGCTAAGATTTCAGTAAAAACAAAAACATTTGATGTATTTTGTTCATTCATTTACAGCATTTTGAGGACCTGAAAATGTAAGGAGTTTTAAAAAAGACAATATTGTCGCCTCTATCTAAAGCTTTTTTTTTTAAACACTAAGCAAAATCTTCAGAGTACTGCAGGTGCTTTGGCCTTTTATTTTTCACCTTTTTAATTTGAGTCAGACGTTGTCATTTACATTTTTTAAATGGCTCTAAAATATGAATAAAATTAGAATCTGAGATGATTCTTTCAGGCTTCGGGTTTCGTGCCCAGAAAGCAATTATGCAAATTTATCTTAAACCTTTTATTCGTCAGACTAAAGCCGAAGGAGGAAAGAAATAATAATAATAAAAAAAAGAACTGGTAAAATTAGCAAAATATTGAGCCTGTTATTGTGTTGCAGACAGAAACATCTTTCCAAAACACATGCGATTGATATAATGCTGCATTTAATTGATTGAAAATATTCTGAAATAGGGCGGCACGGTGGCTCACAGCAAGAAGGTCACTGGTTTGAGTCCCGGCTGGGTCAGTTGGCATTTCTGTGTGGAGTTTGCATGTTCTCCCCGTGTTGCTGTGGGTTTCCTCCGGGTGCTCCGGTTTCCCCCCACAGTGCAAACGCATGCTCGATAGGTGAATTGGATAAAACTAAATTGGCCGTAGTGTATGAGTGTGTGCGAATGTGAGAGTGTATGGGTGTTTCCCAGTACTGGGTTGCAGCTGGAAGGGCATCCCCTGTGTAAAACATAACCTGCATGAATTGTCGGTTCATTCCGCCGTGACGACCCCTGATATAGAGACTTAGCCAAAGGAAAATGAATGTATGAAAATATATTGAATGGTTTCCTGTATGTTTCCAGTTTTTCCTCTGAAGTCTTGTGTTTTCCTCGCTGATTTTTCTGTGGTGTTTGTCTGTGCTTTGTTGCATGGTTACCTGGATTTCTACTTGTGCATTTTGAGTGTTTTTGCCACTGAGAGAACATTCATGGATCCAAACTAGCTTTAAAACGTTTTCATTTTCAATAATCACTTTATCATGATGGTCCGTTTGTTACATTGCATCTGTATGTCAACTAATTCTCATTAGATTATAAGTCAGGTTAGGGTTAGTGTAAGTTAGCATGTACTTGCAAAGTTACTTATAGTCAGTTAAATGTCTGTTAAGCAGCAGTATCAACAGATATTAAGCAGACAGTCTACTAATACTCAAATGGACCATCAAAATAAAGTGTTACCTTACTGGTACCAGATTGAATCCCTTTTGCCTTCAGAATGGCCTTAATTATTTGTGGTATTAAAGGGATAGTTCACCCAAAAATTTACATTTACTTATTATCTACTCTTTCTCCAGTGGATACAAACCTTTATGAGTTTCTTTCTTCTGTTGAACACAAAAGAAGATTTTGAAGAAAGCTGAAAACCTATAACAATATACTTCTAATACTATAGAATTAAATGGTTACAAAAATGGTTCAGATTTCTTTCAAATTTCTTATTTTGTGTCCAACAAAACGCACAAGACTTTTGCTCCAAGTCAACTTTTTTAGTTTCACATTTTGCCTAGTGCTCTCCTGCCAATTTAGTTTGTGTGTGTGTGTGTGTGTGTGTGTGCTGCGATTAATCTCATGTAGGAAGGCTGTGTTTATTTATGTTCGGCCTAAAAGCTTGTGCGGGTGATTCAGGAGACGTGAAGAATGGACAGTCAAAGACGGACTGCTTTCTGACTGAACTAATTAATGCAGCAGGACTGAAGCAGCTTCTTTTACACTTGCTGTGTTTTTGTCAGAGAGGCAGATTTGACCATTTCATTAACTTTGAGGGTCGATGCAAAAACAAAAGATGCTGATGGAGTTTGTTTTTTGTTGTTGTTTTGGAGGCTTTTTGTGCGGCCGTACAGCTCTGGACAGTGCCATTGCCTAATTTATATTTAAATATATGCTTTACATTTAGATACACAATTAAGATATCTTTAGTATTTGCATAAACATTCTTTTTTTTTTCTTCTTATCGTGTCATGCCGACCAAAAGTGCCCACTGCAAATGCTATTAAATTCATTGATTAAATTATCATAAATGCACAACATTATTTACAGCATTGTCAACAGAGCAGCATAAACAACACCTTTCTGTTACAATTCATTCATTCAATTTTTTTCGGCTTAGTCCCTTTGTTATGCCACAGCGGAATGAACCGCCAACTTATCCAACATATGTTTTACACAGCGGATGCTTCTCCAGCTGCAACCCATCACTGGTGAAACATCCATACACACTCAGTCACACTCATACACTAAGGACAATTTAGCTTACCTAATTCACCTGTACTGCATGTGTTTGGACTGTGGAGGAAACCGGAGCACCCGGAGGAAACCACACAGAAACTCCACACAGAAATGCCAACTGACCCAGCCAAGGCTTGAACCAGCGACCTTCTTGCTGTGAGGCGATCGGGCCAACCACTGCGCCACCGTGAGGCCTCTGTTTCAGTTCATTAGTTTTTTTTTTTTAACTCTATACAGTGAAGGGCAAAATTATTAGCCCTGGCCTGACTCAAAAATACTAGTATCTTGCAAAATAACTAGTAAAATGTTATTTACTGTCATCATGGCAAAGACAAAAGAAACTAGTTATTAGAAATTAGTAATTAGATAAGTTGGCGATTCATTCCGCTGTGGCAACCCCTGATTAATAAAGGGACTAAGCCGAAAATGAATGAATGAATAATAATACATTTGCCTTTAATGTAATTTTACTTAATTAAATATAAATTACCACAAAAACTATAGCAAGCACAGTTAAAGTTGACGGCTTGAATGCACAAAATGAGAAGTGATGTTTAAAAATAGAGTTTTTGTGTTGGAGTGTGTGCTCGAGGTCTCGGTAGTTTCCAGGTGTGATCATCATGTCCTGCAGTGTGTCCTACTTTCTGTTAGCAGGTGAATCGTAATGAGTTACAGTGTTTTCCTGAACATACGTGAGTCCCCTGAGAGCCGGACCACCCGTGGCCTCGTACAATTACCAGCAAGAGTCTCTGCAGGCTGTCTGACTGAGATGAATCATACAGCGAGGATCGATCCCTTCGCCTCACTGCTCTCGCATATATATTTCATAAACAAGGCTGAATTCTGAAGCTCTTAAACATGAGCAGAAAAAAGAGATGAATCCTGATCAGACATTGAGGGTTGAAGGGAATATGCTGTAAATCAATAACCAAGGTTTGATATTAAGCTTTAATATGTCTGAATGTTAACTTTGTATTGTTTTGGTTTAAAGATACTCTAAAGAAATATTTAGCTGCTTGTTCAAACCTATTTAAATTGAGCTGAAACAACCCAATTCTTGAGATTTTTTTGGGACAACTTAATTGTTTTATGTTTTATCCACTTAAATGTGTTAAGTTAACGTAATCTATTTGTGTTTGAACAACATTAATAAAATGTGTGGAACCCAGCATTTGTAACTGTAATATGATAAACGCTGACAACGGAGTTGAGGATCCAAATGCAGGTTTATTATGAGAATAGTCAGGCAAGCAATGGTCAAAACAGTTGCAAACAGACCCATGCAGGAAATCCAGAGTCATGGTCAATAAACAGGTGAATGATCAGTACAGGCAGCAAGCAACATAAACAAACAGAACAAAGCAAAGGTCAAACACGGCAAGGCAAGGGAAACGCGTCGTAATGTTCACGATACAGTATAACAAGACTCAGTAACTGGTGTGTCTGTGCTGCTTTTAAAGTCCATGTAATAAGTTCTGAACAGCTTCAGCTGTATGTTAGCAATCAGTGGAAAACCGGAACAGGTGTGAGTGTGTGGTGCATGACAGATGTGGAGTTCTCTAGCAATCTGCATGAGCTAGATTGCTGGTTATTGTAACAGTTACAGTGTAGCCTGTAATGCATTTTACACTGCATATTACACTGTTTACTTAATAATAATAAAAAAGGAAGTGAACATGTTGCTTTAAATATATTGAGTAAATTAACTTGGTGCATAATTATTAAAATTAAGTCAGTTTAGCACTTCCAAGTTACAGTGGGTGAGTAAACTTTTGAAAATAAAGTAACTAATCACTTTTTGCAGAGTAAAAAAACTAACATTTACTTTACTTGAAATATTGAGAAAAAATAAAAGAAATGTAATAAAATATTAAATAAATTATTTTAAATACATTTAATAAATTTAGTAAAATAAAACAAATAAAATAATAACAATAATAATAATAATAGTAAATAAATAATTAAATAAAATAAAAAGGAATATATTCTGCTCCAAACAAAAGGTGAAAAACCTTAAAAAATATTTTTTTAAAATAATAAAAACTAACTTAAAATTGTAAAGAAATGTAACGAGGAGGCTGAGGCATTGTTAGAATTCATATGCAGAAGTTTATTAAAGGGATGAGACGAAGACATCAACGAGTTATCAGGCAAATAGTCGGCAACAGGAAAGCAGTCCAAACCAGTCGACATACACAGGGGCAAATCCAGAAGTAGTAAGACTGCAGACAGAAGTTCAGTATCACAACAGTCAGTCCAAAACAGATCAAGAGGGCAAAGACAGAGAACGTACGTGATCAAGGCAGGCAGGGTCATACACAGGATAGCAGTCATGAAAGTCACTTGGAACAACGCTTGGTAAGGCAGGTAAACTGGCAATACTTCGCAAGGAAGCATGGCCTGAGCTCTCGCTGAAATACAGCAAAACAGGAAGTAACCACAGAGGGAGCGGAGCTGAGTCAGTAGTCGGGCTAGGGCTCCCTCTGCTGGCGTGGTGTTACAAGAAAAAAAAAACTTTATATACTATTTAACATACAAACAAATGATTCTAATATTGCCATCAATAGCGATTAAATTAAGTAAAATGAAATGAGATAAAATAAAAAGCATAAAAAAATTACAGAATAAAAAATGTAAAGTATATATATAAGTAAATATATTCTTCTTATAATGGTATTTTTAAATACCAGGTTCTTACAAAAATAAAATGTAAAATGATGCACAGTATAATAAAATAAAATAAAATAAAATAAAATAAAATAAAATAAAATAAAATAAAATAAAATAAAATAAAATAAAA
>CAIGQZ010001236.1:4233092-4243560 GCA_903798205.1 Danio tinwini
TATAATATAATATAATATAATATAATATAATATAATATAATATAATACACAATTAAATCAATGTTAATTTGAAAGCACAATATAAATAGGTAAATAAAAATGTTATGTGATATAAACAATAATATGTTATAATTAAACCTCATAATTAATAGTAATAATAATAATATTTAGTAAACATTACAATTGAAAGCACAGATGAATAGGTAAATTATAATATAATATAATATAATATAGTGCAGCACAGTGGTGCAGTGAGTAGCACTATCGTCTCATAGCAAGAATGTCACTGGTTTGAGCCTCGGCTGGGTCAGTTGGCATTTCTGTGTGGAGTTTGCATGTTTTTTCCCGTGTTGGCGTGGGTTCTCCTCCAGGTGCTCGAGTTTTCCCCTCAAGTCCAAAAATGTGGTATAGGTGAATTGGGTTAGCTACATTGTCTGTAGTGTATGTGTGTGAATGAGAGTGTATGGATGTTTCCCAGTGATGGGTTGCAGCTGGAAGGACATCCGTTGCGTAAAAAATATGCTGAATAAATTGATGGTTCATTTTGCTGTGGTGACCCCAGATTAATGAAGGGACTAAGCCGAACAGAAAATGAATGAACGAATAATATAATTAATTATTAAACATAATAATAGATATTTAATAATCATTCCAAAGAAATTTGAAGCCAAATATAAATAAATAAAAATAGAATATGAAATCTAAAAATAAAATGTTATAATTAAACCTTATAAATAATAATAATAATAATAATATGTGATTAATGTATTATTAATTTTTATTTATTTTGCCAATCATTTCTCTATTAAAAATTGATTTAACATTTTTAAACATTGAAAATATTATTGTGAGTTCGTATTTTTAATCCAAGGCATAAACGTTACAAGAAAAAAGTGTATTATGTTTAGTAAGTATAACTATTACTTATACATACACATATTTATTATTTTAGTTATTATTGTGTGTATGTGTGTGTGTCTTTGTATGTATGTGTGTGTACCTAATGACATTTTAAATATTTTTGCTAATTCGTAAGGGGATAGTTTGCGCAACAAATTCAGATTACCTCATCATTCACTCTCCCTCATGTGTTTTTATTTATATTTTTTATGTTTATGATTTTTCTTCTGTTGAATGCAAAAGAAGATATTTTGAAGAATGCTGGTGCCTATAATAGGGGAGAAAATACTATGGAAGTCAATGGGTGCCAGCAGCATTAACATGAAAAGAGTAAATGTTAGCAGAAGCTTTTATTTTTGAGTGAACTATGCCTTTAATTGTTAAAAAAATGTAATCAGTGATATTTATGTAACAATTATCACAATCAAATTTAAATCTCATGGACTTTGTGTGTCTCTGGTCTGCTTTGTGACAGTATTAGTGTTGGCGTGGGCTTCCTCCGGGTGCTCCAGTCCCCCACAGTCCAAACACTTAGGTGTATTGAATAAAATATATTGGTCGTAGTGTATGAGTGTTTCCCAGTACTAGGTTGTGGCTGGACAAGCATCGGCTGCATAAAACATATGCTGGAATAGTTGGCAGTTCATTCCACTGTGGCGTCCTCTGATAAATGAGGGACTGAGCCGAAGGAAAATAAATGAATGTGTTGGTGATTATATTGGTGATTTGAATGTTCACTGAAAGTCTCAATAAGCAGCATTAAGTCTGGATCTCAGCAGCTTAAGATCTGTGTGTGTGTCTCTCTCTCTCTCTCTGTGTGTGTGTGTGTGTGTGTGTCTAATCCTCACTGATCTGTTGTGAACACACACACACATGCGCTGCTGATAATACTCTCGTTTTCTGCTTACCTGAACACCGACAATCTCCATCTCACACACACACGGGTCTTTAACACCGGCTTAGGAAAGTCAAACACTTTAATTCCAAGTTAAAGACACACAGATTAGTTATAAAGAAGGCCGAGGATTGAAGAGATACTCTTTCATGTATTCATGGGCTTCTCTTTCTCTCTGCCATCTTCTTGCTGTGTGGCCTGCGGAGAAAGTAAACACATGAATGACAATCAAGATCTTAAACACTCTCATGTATTCATAAGCACACACACTCCCACACACTCACAGATGGACATTTGAACACTGGCTAAGATTTCAGGCTAGTTCACACTCAAATCTGTTAATGGTAATGGCTGACTCATGCATAAATCTTGAAAATAGTTTAAGGGCTAATAGTCTAAAGCGCATGCTGCAAAAGAATTAACGCCGTGTCAGAATCCATTTTTGCTATTTTAAGGACGGAAAAATACACCCTGCACCCTGGCGCATGGTCTAACAGGGTTGTGCTTATTCTCTTAATGAGTTCTGGGTGTGTTTTCAGCATAACGTGCATTAAACTAATCAGAGTCTCATCTCTCATTCCCTTTAAGAGTCAGTTGCATTACATCATGGCGCATTTGCTATTTACATGGTGGACTTTGTAAGTGGAACTGAACACTTCACTAGCAAGAAAACAATTAAACAGAGCATCTGCAGCGAGGATAAAGAACAAGCCTCCTCCATTCGGCCTCTTTACTTTCTCTTTACTTTACTTTTACTCTTTACTTCACTCCTTTACTGTCGTGGAGTAAGGAAACGGTGTTGTTTGCACTCTACTGAAGACATCCATTAGCCTACATATTTAATTTAGTTTAAGCGCAAAGATTTGTTTCAAAGCTATTTCTAAATTCAGTTCTAATTTCCAGCAAATGAATAAATGAATAATCATAACGAAGTGTGGTCAAACAACTGAGTTCAATCCAAACACACTGTTGGGGAAAAGGAATATGTTTTTTTTATTATTTTTGTCTCTTTTTGTGTTTATTAAACAATTATTTGTGTTCCCTAAAGGTCAAATCATGTTTTGCATACTAATGAAGCATTTTTGCGGAAGTAAATAGAGCTGATAGAGATGAACAGGTCTGATTGTCCAAAATTAACTTAAGCTGGGCAGCTAGAAACTTCTAGCAGTATTTTTAACACAGAATATGTGCGGTTAAGAAATGCTTAGAGTTTTTACTTTTGTGCAGAAAATTCATAGACAAAGAGGACTTATGTCTGTGGTGCGGCCAATGGAAGACTGGAAAATAATTGATAAGTGACAAATTTAATTAAACTCCACCTGGTACCTTTTTTCTCAGTGGCTTTGGTGCATTTCTCACAACACTGTTTACATTTGCACAACAGTTAATGCATTTCTCTAAACAATTAGAACAAACTGCAAAACCTAGTGGATAACCTGCAAAAGCGTGTCACTTGCTCAAAATGTATAGCTCATAGCTCAAAAGCAAGTATTCATGTCAATGAAAGTGTCAGTGTCATCAAGATGAAAAGTCCTGACACCATTGTTTATGAACAAGACAGTCAAATGGCTTTGTCATGTTTTCATTATGACAGTTTACTCTACATGTTTTCCAATGCAAAAAAGTCAGATTTTGGTGACACTTCCTGAAAATGCTCAAGACAGCACTATATACTATTTGCACAGCCATTTGAAAACTACAGTAAAGTTAGACATCACTGCATTTAGTGAGGTATCTGAGTACAAGACACTGAATATGTACGTTTCACATTTTTACTGCAGATGCTCTTTACAATTCTGATTGATTCACAGCATTGTGCAAAAGGATAAATACACCCTTATTTAAAACAAACAGAAACTCCCTTTGGGCAGAGCTGTGCACAACTGTAAAACAATATTGCAGTACATATTGGAACTGAACCTACAACACACACAGGACTGTAAATCATTCATGAAATTGATCAATTTAGAAGACATTTTCAGGAAAAAAAGATTTAAAAGATTTTATAAAATTAGCTTGACAGATTTTGACAATTAATTCAACATTTGTGTATGTAATGACTCAAGTAATGTAATGAGGACTATTAGTTTTATATGGAATGACTATTCAGCATCCACAAGTTTAGTTTATTTTGACTGACATAAGCATATGATAATGTTATAAACAGCAGAGAGTTGTATGAAAGCATTTGATGCATGTTCAAAAGCATTTGCAATTTGTTGTAAGGAATGAGAAACTGCTACTACCATGTGCACAATTTTTTTTGGAGAAATGCATTAACTGTTGTGCAAATGTAAATATTGTTGTGAGAAATGCACCAAATCGGCTGAGAAATACTAATATTAGCTGCCTATATAAGTTTACATGAGGAAATGAAAATTGTTGCACACCTCCTCCTGACCTTTTCTGACCTTTATTATTATACATGCATGGAATTGATTGAATATTTCAACAGCACGTCCTATTCTTATGCCTCATGTGGTCCAAAACCCGACAGGTGGACAAGTCTATATTGTTTTTATTAAAACAAATATAAAAATGTATATAATAAATAATACTAATACTAAATACTACTAATAATATTATTATAAAATTGCTAATTTTCATGAAAAAACTGAAAAAAGCCCCCCGAGGTGGAGAAGGCATGGAGGCAGTGGTTTTTATATTCATGTAGAAAATAATATTTTTTGTTAATAACTTTTATTATTTTTATATGTACAGATATTTGTGTATTGCTGTGTGTATTACGCAATGTGTAAGCGTTTGAACCCACACAGGCACATAACTGACATGCTCTGCTCTGGACTTTAGAGCAGGGGTTTTCACACTTTAAGGACACACGCCCCCCAAGTATGTCCAATTTCACTCAAGCCCCCCAGGCACCTCTTCCTCGAGCCAAAATTATAATGCATGTGCAAACATCCTACACATTCTACTTGCTGCGTTTAAAGTGCGTAGAATTAATTACATTGAAGCATAAATATACAGCTTACCTGATTCAGTGTGATGGCAGAGCCTGTTTCTGTGAGGACAACATGCGATCTGTGGTTGGATTCCTGACACGACTAACCGTAAATCATCTTCCACTGTCAATAAGCGTGCACCATAGCCTACTTGCTTTTGATGTACAGAAAATGCTGCTTCACAAAGCCAAGTTCACAGAGCCCTGACAGTGTGGATGAGTCGAACATTGAGTATGTTTACATGGCCAACAATACTTTAATTCGATTTGAATACGATTAAGACAAGTCTACAATGTAAACGGCAATTTTTGATGACTTTAATCCGACTAAAGTCATAATTGAACTAAACAGAAATTGATGTTTATTCTGCAGTATAGTGTGTAATGAATGTAGGAATGACTGCTGGTAGATGTAGAGGATGTGTTGATGCTCTGCTCTCATTAGTGATGATGAGCAGAGTTTCTTCATTCAGAGGTCTGCACTTTCTTTGGATCTGAGCCCACAACATGCCAAAGCCCATATGTTCTTCACTCGAGACACACACACGTGCACACATACATACGCATACAAACCCACACATACACAAACACATGCACAAAAGCACACACATGCATATACAAGCATACGAGCACACACATGCACAAACATAGAAACACACACATGTGCACACACACAAGCACACAAATGCATAC
This sequence comes from Danio tinwini, assembly GCA_903798205.1. Taxonomy (NCBI): domain Eukaryota; kingdom Metazoa; phylum Chordata; class Actinopteri; order Cypriniformes; family Danionidae; genus Danio; species Danio tinwini. The sequence goes on from CAIGQZ010001236.1 coordinate 4,238,543, forward strand.
ACACACACACACACACACACAAATATACACATGCACAAACACATACACGCACACACAAATACATACTTATGCGCAAACACATACACACACACACATAAACTGTATCGTACACACACAAGCATACACACAAGCATGCACACAAACTCACACACACACACAAGCTCACACACATAAATACAAAAAAGAGACATGCACACACAAACGCACATACACAAACACACACACATATGCACAAATACATGCACGCAAGCATACACACATATGCACAAACTCACACACACACGCACACAAACTCACACACAGACACATGCACAAACACACACCCGCAAGCACGCACAGAAACTCACACACACACGCACACAAGCTGACACTAATAAACACACAGAGACACATGCACACACGCTTACACACGCATACACACAGGCACTCACACACACACACACACACACACACCAGACAAAACAGCATTAATTTAGAGTGTGTGTGTGTGTGTGTGTGTGTGTGTGTGTGTGTGTGTGTGTGTGTGTGTGTGTGTGTTAAAGTGTGTAATGGAGATGTTAATGATTCCTGTGAAAGCAGTGCAGTGTTTCTGTGTTCCTCCTCTGTCCTCCACAGGGGTTTTTTCACAGCCTCTTCACCCTCTATAGAGTCTAATGCCGGTGTCTTTAGTGCCAAGTTAAAGTGTATCCAGACTGCCTGTAAAACATCCTCCTCAAGTTTACACACCTCGCTGAGAAAGAAATAATGTTGAGTCAACCCAAGAACACTTCACTGGGTAACAATAGTTAAAGTTAACATGAACTAACAATTAACACCTAAGCTTTTTAAAATAGTATACTCTAAAACATACTGGAGTGTTGTAGCCCAATGGTGGGTAAAATATGAGTAAACCCAACCATTGGAATAAAAAGTATAATTTAATTAAAAAATAACCCAAGATTGGTCCAGTTTTGACCCAACACTGGGTTCCAAAAACGCATTTGTTAAAGTTGTTTGTGTTAACATTAGGTAATACACTGCATTGGAACGGTTGAATTTTTATTAAGTGAAGCATGTTCTAAGATTATAAAAAAGCTATATGCATATAGAAATTATATGTATAAATGATATATATATATATATATACATAACAGTTGAAGTCAGAATTATTAGCTCCCCTGTTTATTTTTCCCCCAATTTCTGTTTAACGGAGAGAGGATTTCTTCAACACATTTCTAAACATAATAATTTTAATAACTCATCTCTAATAACTGATTTATTTTATCTTTGCCATGATGACAGTAAATAATTTTAGCTATTATAATAGCTATTTTTTAAGACACTTCTTAACAGCTTAAAGTGACGTTTAAAGGCTTAACTAGGTTATTTAGGTTAACTAGGCAGGTTAGGGTATTTAGGCAAGTTATTGTATAATGATGGTTTGTTTTGTAGACAATCGAAAACAAAAAATTATTGCCTAAAGGGGCTAATATTTTTGACCTTAAAATGGTTCTTAATTATTCAGTGGAGGGCTAATAATTCTGACTTCAAATGTATATATATATCTTCACCAAGAAAATAGAAACATATACTACCTGACAAAGGTCTTGTCACCTATTCAAATTTTAGAAGCAACAAATAATAACTTGACTTCTTGTTGATCATTTAATATCAGAAGAGGCTAATATGAAAGACAAAGGCCTCAGATTACCCTTTTTTTACCAAAATAAAATATGATCATGCCTTGATTTTTTTTATTATTTCATTAAGACAGTAAGGTCTGACTTTGCTTAGACAAACGTCTTGTCACTTAACAGAATGATGTACAGTATAGAATATAAAGTCATCATGGTGCAGTGGAAACTGAATGAATATTGTGTATGACTCCCATGAGCTTGGAGGACTGCATCCATACATCTATGCAATGACTCAAATAACTTATAGTATAATATATATGATAAAGTCATCTGGAATGGCAAAGAAAGCGTTCTTGCAGGACTCCCAGAGTTCATCAAGATTCTTTGGATTAATCTTCAATGCCTCCTCCATCTTACCCCAGACATGCTCAATAATGTTCATGTCTGGGACTGGGCTGGCCAATCCTGGAGCACCTTGACCTTTTTTGCTTTCAGGAACTTTAATGTGGAGGCTGTAGTATGAGGAGGAGCGCTATCCTGCTGAAGAATTTTTCCTCTTCTCTGGTTTGTTATGTAATGGGCAGCACAAATGTCTTGCCACCTCAGGCTGTTGATGTTGCCATCCACTCTGCAGATCTCTTGCATGCCCCCATACTAAATGTAACCCCAAACCATGATTGTTCCTTTATCAAACTTGACTGATTTCTGTGAGAATCTTGGGTCCATGCGCGTTCCAATAGGTTGTTGCTCTTACAACTGGGATTAAGGACAAGATTTTTGTCAGGTAGTGTAAAGCCAGTAAAATTATATTTAATTTAAAAGAATTATTAATTTCTATTTATTTATTTTAAATATAATACATTTTTTAAAATATCAAAATATTACAAGTTAAATATTTCTAAAGCATTTAACTTAAAATACATATGAAATTTTTGTATTGAAATGAATGCTGCAATATTATGAACTGTTTTTAAGCAGTTCACAAACCATTATAAGGCATTCTCAAGAAACAACAAATCCCATCTGTAAGCTGTAAAGACTTATTTAAGTTTAGACCATATTAAAACTAGCAACTATTATATATTTTCGTATTCATTAATATTAATCTATTTTGGAACTGTAATTCATTTTTAAAAAATCTAAATATTTTATATGCTTTAATATGATTACCAGTTGTTAAGCTGTTCCCAAACCATTTTAACACATTCCCAAAACAAAAAGTCCCATCTGTGAGCTGTTTTACATTTAGACCACATTAAAACTCTAGCAACTATTACAAACACAAGTTCTAGTTGTTTTAGTGCATATGTGTGCCTACTAGCTGTTGCGGGGTGTGTGTGTGTGTTTTGTGGAGGCGTGTGTATTCACTATTGTTGCCCATGAAGGGGTGTGTGTGGGGGTGAAAGTGTGTCCCCTCTGTCATTGGCTCTGAGCCTAATGTCACATTATGCATCTCATTGTGTCTTTGTGATGGTGAGCAGTATAAATACAGCCCTCTCAGCCTCTCAACACACTCATTCCTGATCCCTCACTTCAAGCGGATTGTTTCTGAGAAGACTTTCAAAGATGGATTCAGACGCGAGCTCCACGTGCAGTCGCTCCTCCTCGCCAGATCTCACAGTGGATTCCGGCTTTTTCTCCAACAAGATGTTCCAGGCCTATGGGGAAACAGTGCAGCAGAAATCCGAAAAAGAGTTGCAAAATGCCGGGAAGACTCGCACTCGGGCTGACCTCTCCAAAGACGACCTGCAAGATCTACGCTTGAAAGTGAACAGCCGTGAACGCAAACGAATGCATGACCTCAACCAGGCTATGGATGGGCTCCGAGAGGTCATGCCGTATGCTCAGGGACCATCCGTACGCAAGCTGTCCAAAATCTCCACCCTGCTTCTCGCCAGAAACTACATCCTCATGCTGTCCAGCTCTCTGGAAGAGATGAAGAAGCTAGTAGGCGATGTGTATGGAGCGAATGCTCAGAGTCACTCTGCAAGACGGGTTTTACCACCAACTTCAGCTGCTCCAGCTACACAGCTACCGCTGCTTTCATTGGCCCCATCACTGCATCCTTTAGTGGGCAGCACCTCTGCTGTGTCCCACACCACCACAAATGGAGTTCAAACTCCTCATTCTCCACCCTCCACTGGCTATCTGGGTTTCCCTGCTCTACCTACTCTTCTAAAAGACCCTCTTCATCTTTCTAGTGGCTACAGGCATTTCCCGGGCATGCCGTGCCCTTGTTCTCTGTGCCAGCCTCTCCCTGCATCCACAGCCAGCCTGCACAGCCTCTCCATGGGGAAGTGATTCAGGCAAGGCCCAGGCTTCAGGCCTGAAGTAGGCCGAAGTAGAATTTCGGACTCTGAAAACATCTGGATGTGTTTCTAGATGTTCTGTATACACTGTAAATGTTCTGTACAGAATTATTTTTTTCATACAATCTGCTGCTATTTTTTATACTGAGGAATGTTTTGTAATTGTTTTTATGTTAAATAGTTTGCTGTTTGGACATATTTGCTTGCTTCTATGTTCTTTGTAGCAAAAATGGCAATAGAAAAAGTTTAAATTAAACATCTATTATTATAATCCCCTGCTGATTTATCTTTTATTTTTGCTGTCTTCATTTGATCTGTCATTTGATTATCAAAAATGATCAACAACTCAAACCAGTTTGCATACAGCTACAACTATAGTAACGCTTGACAATGAGGTTTAGTTGGATTATGCTTAAGCAAATATGAACTGCACTATAAATTATATATTCATACACTACTCTCAATATTTATTTCTAATTATGTTTTTTTTAGTTATAATAATAGTAAAAGATAATGCTTACAAATTAAACCGTATTGTAAAGCATACAGCAGATGTACTGATCTGTTTACAAAAGTCAACACAAAAGGTACATTTTTAATAAGTAAATGCAATGGTAATTACTAAATATTAATAGAAAATAAAAGGATAAAATATTTGTATAATAATTCAGATTAAAATTCAATTCGATTCAATACTTTTATTATACACTTGGTGACTTTGGAAATAGTAATTAGATCATTCAGATTTGTCCCAAAAGTAAACATTATTATGATCAAAAATTTGATAGATAGATAGATAGATAGATAGATAGATAGATAGATAGATAGATAGATAGATAGATAGATAGATAGATAGATAGATAGATAGATAGAACGATAGAACGATAGAACGATAGATAGATAGATAGATAGACAGACAGACAGACAGACAGACAGATAGATAGATAGACAGAAAGACAGAAAGACAGATAGATAGATAGATAGATAGACAGACAGACAGACAGACAGACAGACAGATAGAACGATAGATAGAACGATAGACAGAAAGATAGATAGATAGATAGATAGATAGATAGATAGATAGATAGATAGA
>CAIGQZ010001236.1:4250838-4269721 GCA_903798205.1 Danio tinwini
ACTTCAGTGAACCAATAGGATCACCCAGGGTCCTAGACGGACCCAATTGTCAATGAGTGCATCATCAGGGTAATTAAAGTGCACTTATTATTTTTAAAGTTTTTAGTGTGAGCTCACTTTTTACGCTATTTATACTACAAAATGGCGTAGAATAGTGCATAAGTATGTGATTTGGGACGGACCTTTTGTGTGTGAGAATGAGTGTGTATGGGTGTTTCCCAGTGATGGGTTCCAGCTGGAAGGGCATCCGCTGCGTAAAACGTGCTGGATAAGTTGCCGGTTCATTCTGCTGTGCCGACCCCAGATTAATAAAAAGACTACGCCGAAAAGAAATTAAATAAACTGAATGACCCTTATTGACCTCCAGATATTTGAATAGCAAAATTATCATATTTCAGGTTTGGAAAAACGATTTGGATTTACTAGGGTAATCACAGTATTTTCAGGTCTTGAGTATCTGCACTGTCAAACAATATCCTTAAATTAGCAGTTTTCTGTTTTTCCATGATTCATATTTTTAGTATTTTTTTTTTTCTTGTTTATTTTTGCTTTTAAATTGCATTATGGGTTCTTGGTCTTTCTTACAACAACTTTTTACCTGGAAAAGTTAGAAAATTTGTTTAATAGTTAATAGTTTAAAGTGATATATTGTTTGGGTTGGTGTTGTATTTTATAGCACAAAAGCTTTGTAATAAACTGCCAGTATATTTTCTGTTATTTTACAGACTTATTTATCTATAAAGTATTTCTTATACATTATATAATTTCAAACTACTAAAATATCAATAAAAGTCACTTTGTTAAACTGTAGAGTTGAATTTTCAACGTCTAAAGTCAACAGAGCAGAGATTGACATCCCATAATGCATTTCACAACCATAATAAATGGAAAACACAAAATACAGTGTATCTATTTGTCAGTGAAGCTCAGATCTCAGATCAGATTGAACCACCCAGTTTATAAGTGTTTGTTAGTATGATTTCTCTCTCTTCTCGTGAGTATCAGCAGTCTGCTCTGAACGTGATGTCGCAGGACCATTTGATCAATACACGAATTCGCCGTCTGTGCCCCAGATTCAGGCTGACAGAGTTAATTAGACAAGCAAAGGTCCCAATTAGTGGGATTGGGGAGCATTTGGGGGACATATTGCGAAACACATGCACATATTGCTCATGGACTCTTCAATTAAGAGAGAGGCCAATCTGACCCCGTGACATCCTGTTAAACCTCACTTCCTGTCAGCCGCTCAATGACAAACACAGCTGGGACTGGGCTGCGTGTGTGTGTATACAGTTGAAGTTAGAATTACTAGCCCTCCTGGAGATTTTTTTCCCCAATTTCTGTTTAACAGAAAGAATTTTTGTTTCTCAACACATTTCTAAACATAATACACTGTAAACAATTAGAACTTAAATTCACAGTAAATTACTGGCTAATAATTGCATTACTTTAACAGTAAAATACTGTATGTAAATCCACAAGAAATTACTGTGAGGTATTTCACAGTAATTTACTGTGATTTTGTTACATTAAATTACTGTGAAATTACAGCCATACAGTGTAACTTCATAGTAGATAGTAAAGTCCATTACTGTGATTTCACAGTATTATCTTGTAGATTTAACTATGTTTTACTGTGAAGCAGGCTTTCCTCGGCTAGTCATTCTGACTTTTACTCTGACTTTGAAATCATTTTGGGTGTTTAACAATGTTTGGTTTTATAAATCACTTACTTTTGTTCAAGTTTATTATGTTTTTGGCTAAGCACAAAGTTATAATTATTTAATATTTCCATGTTAACCTTATAAAATAAATTAAATGTGGTCCACCCAAAAATGAAAATTTACTATGACATGTCATTTCAAAACAGGATGATTTTCTTTCAAGTTATTTTTTAAGATGTAACCAAATTGTTTTTGGACCTGCAATAAAATCCTGTTGTTTCTAAACATAAAAAAGCATGCCAATACTAGCATAAAAGCTAATCTGTATTTATGTCAATGTTGAATTAAATAAAAAGAGTTTGAATTCTTATAACTAACATGCAAAAGATATACCCTTTTTACAGTAATTTGCTGTAATCGTGCTAATTTGATTAATTTCACCAAAAAATCCATATTTTCACAACATATTACTGTGAATTTTTACAGTTAAAACCTGTAAAGTGATACTAATGTAATTTACTGTGTAATTAAAATTGTAGTAACGTGAAAATCTTGATATTTTTACCGTGTAGTTTTAATAACTAATTTCTAATAACTGATTTATTTTATCTTTGCCATGATGACAGCACATAATATTTTACCAGATATTTTTCAAGACACTAGTATTTAGGTTAAAGTGACATTTAAATGTTAATTAGGCAAGTCATTGTATAACAGTGGTTTGTTCTGTAGACAATTGAAAAACAATATTGTTTAGGGGGCTAATAATATTGACCTTAAAATGTTTTTTAAAAAAATTTAAAACTGCTTTTATTCTAGCCGAAATAAAACAAATAAGACTTTCTCCAGAAGAAAAAATATTATTGGAAATACTGTGAAAAATGTCTTGCTCTGTTAAACATAATTCGGGGAAATATTAAAAAAAATAATTGTAAAACAAATCACAGGAGGGTGAATCATTTTGATTTAACTGTATGTGTGTGCCTGCGTGTGTGTGTATGTGAGCGCTGTGGGTCCCGGGGCCTCAGGTGTGGTGTTAAACACTCCCATTAAGACCAGATCCATATGGGCTCTTCTGAATTGTAATGAGGTGATAAACTCCTCGTGTCAATTCCATTATGAGCAAATTCATTTCTTGATTATGTGTAACAGAGTGACGAGACTAACTGGCTCCCTCGAGACGTCACGTCACTTACGGTTGTTTTCAGTGCTCTATAATAGCATACAATAACTAAGATCTTGATTTCATGAATACCAAATATACCCGAGTGTTGAGTGTTTTCCCAATTATAGATGTTTTTGAGTTCTGCCTATGGCAAATTTGTCAATAGATTTGGCAAATGAGGTTTTAATAAATAATAAATAATAAATTTACAAGTATATGCAAATAATTTATTTATTTATTCATTCATTTATGTGTTTGTCTGTTTATTTGTGTTCATTTGTTTGTTTGTCTGTTTATTTATTTATGCGTTTGTCTGTTTGTATATTTATTTATTTATGTGTAATTTGTTTGTCTGTTTTTTATTTATTTATTTATGTGTTCATTATCTGTTTATTTATTTGTTTGTTTGTTTGTTTGTCTCTTTATTTATTTATTTATTTATTTGTTTGTTTGTTTGTGTCTTTATTAATAAATTAATAAATTAATAAATTAATAAATTAATAAATTAATAAATTAATAAATTAATAAATTAATAAATTAATAAATTAATAAATTTATTTACTTATTTATGTGTTCAGTTGTTTGTTTGTTTGTTTGTTTGTTTGTTTGTTTATGTATGTATGTATGTATGTATGTATGTATGCATGTATGTATGCATGTATGTATGTATGTATGTATGTATGTGTTTGTTTGTTTGTCTTTTATTTATTTATTTATTTATTTATTTTTTTATTATTTATTTATGTGTTCATTTATTCATTTATTATTTATTTATTTGCTAGTTTATTTATTTATTTATTTATGTGGTCATTTATTATTATTTTTTATATGTTTGTTTGACATCTAGATATGAGATAACTTGCGAAGATTATCTTTAATTTATAGATAATATTGTATTATGTATATTGTACTTTATGCCATCTAATGCATTTATTTATTTGTTTGTTTGTTTGTTTGTTTGATAGATATAAGACAGCTTACTAAGATCCTGATTTTTGGATCAATATAGATAAAAAAATTGGCCTATTATATGTTTTTTTTAACTAGAACTTTTCATCATCCATAATAAACATTTACAAAGTCTTTACGAAGTCTGATTGTTTTACAGCAGCTCAAACATAGTATTTAAATAATAATAATAATAATAATAATAATAATAATAACAACAAAAATCATTCTAGAGAAGGTTTCAGGTAAATGGTACACATATTTAACAAATGTAAATGAATTATTAGCCTATGAATTATGAGTTATAAATTATATCTACAATTTATAGGTAATATTTTATTGTGTATATTTACGCCATCTAATACATTTATTTATTTATTTATTTATTTGTTTGTTCGATAGATTGACATAAAAACAATTTACTAAGATCCTAACTTTTGAATCAAAATAAATAGAAAAAATAGAGCTATTATATGTGTTATATAGACTCTTCATCATCTATAGTATACGTTTTCAAAGTCTTTACAAAGTCAGATTGTTTTCACAGCACCTAAAAAAATTGTTTATCATATATAAAAAAAAATTATAAAAAAAATATCCTAGAGAAGGTTTCAGATAAATGGTACACATTTTTAACTAATTTAAAATAATTATTAGGCTATCTATAACTTATAGGTAACATGTTATTATGTATATTGGACTTTACGGCACCTAATGCATTTATTTATTTACTTATGTATTTATTTATTTTACCTAATTTAATTAATTAATTTATTTTACTTAATTTAAATAAAATTAAATTGAATTTATTTTGTTTCATTTTATTTTTATTATTTTTTTAAACAAAACCAACAGCCAGCAGGATGGATGAATGGATGGATGGATGGATGAATGGATGAATGGACGGACGGACGGACGGACAGACAGACAGACAGACAGACAGACAGACACGTACACAGACAGATCATGTGAAGTGTTTTTTCGGCATTGCCGTCCTCTACAGGCCTTCAGTATAATGACGGTGTTTTTCGCGGTTGATCACAAGTCTTGACCCTTTGCGGCTACCTTACTTCGTATATTTACGTAAACATATATTTAAATTTAACAAATTCAGCTACGTTATCACCTTTTACCGTAATATATTGGTTTACATGGCTGTTAGAGTCCTTAATAAATTATCGTCACGTTGTTTAACGCGGTGATCATGCATATTATTTTGACGCGCTGGTGAGGTCAGAGTTCAGGCCACACTGATGTCGTCATGCGCTGAAGATGGCAGACGGGTGAGTTTACAGCACACAAATGCTCATTTTATCTTTTTAATGCGCGACTAAAATGTTATGTTCGCATTCTGGAGTAATATTTGCACGCTACCAAGTGTATATCTGCGTTAAATAGATGTTTGGGATGCGTTTAAATGATGCGTTTTATTGGCGGATGTGAAGGCGGAAGTCCGACGGGTTTGTTTACAAAAATATCACAGAGTCATGAACAAAAATACACACCAAAGTCAACGCTTAAAATCATCATATCCATTTAAGACCATCATACATAGACCTAAAACAGACGTAGATCACGTATACTACCGTAGAATGATGAAATATGATGCTGAAGTAACGTTAGTGAAATGATAAATTCGTGTGGCACAGATTGTTCTAGACTGTGTCAGAGCTGATTGAGGTATAGTTGGTTTATATTCGCACATACGGACTTTATGATTAATATATAGTTTCAGAAAAGTATTCTTTGCCAAATATAATCGTGAATTTTTATTAGCAGCCAATAACTATCAAAGTACAACATTGTTCACGGTTAATTAAACAGTGCTAATGTTGTTTTGAAGTCATACTTGCATGTGATTTCAGACCCAGTATTTAAGGTAGCTTGGTAAACATTATGAAGAAGTTGTCACTGTTCCAAAAGGAATGATTGTGTAAATATAAATCTTAGGGCTGGGCGATTTTGCAAAAAAGAATATCACAATATAATGTTTCATAACATTTTGTATGGATAATTATTGAATATTTTTAAAATCTCTTTAGGAATATTATAATTTTTTTTAAAATTGTACTCACTTTATTTTAATTTACCAACATTACGGAGGCAAATAGTTTTAATAGTCAAAAACAACCAAAAAATAAACAAAAATATCTCATCTCTTATTTGTTATGTATGTATTAAGTGTTAAAGAGACTCTTAAACTTGAAAAAGTATTACAAAGTGTATGCAATAAATACAGAACAAGCGTAAATACTGAACAATCAAATCAAACTTTTAGGAATAATAATGATACAGTGAACCTCAAACTCTGTATACAAAACAAATTATTTTTTTTAAATCTGAGCTTTCTTGTAAAGGAACCAGCCATCTTTATTCAAATACATATTGCAACATTACAAATTGTGAAGTTGGATGACTACATTACCCCCTATGCTAAAAAAATCTTTAAGATGGAGAGCTAGTGGCTGGGATGCACAAGAAAAGAAACCAAAAAGCCACTTTCTGCAACATCCTCACATCATGTTTTATTTGCAATCTCTTCACTGCAGCTTGTCATGGTACTCATTTTTATGTGTGTTGTTATTCTAACCTGAGGTGGTGATGATGCTACCCAAAACTTGCATGTGTGTGGTTTTCTTCACCATTTTCAATGCGCATTTTGCTTGTGCTCCCCTGGCGTCTTTCTGTAATTAAGCGACTACCAGTCGTTTTCTCAGAGGATGGCAAACGGACAAATCATTGCTGCAGCTCCGATACACATTTATGGAGAAAAGTAAAAAGCACTGCAGTGTTTGGGTGCGCTGTGTTTGTCTCAGGTAATTAGTACCTTCACCACTGAAATGTGTATATTCCATACAAAGTGTGAAGCAGATTGGTTTGTTCTACTTTGATGAATCGCGGTGCTCTCGTGGCATTCTGAAAAAGTTGAGATGTTTTTTTAACTAGGTGTACCTTTTAAAATGTGAGCATGTCACATGCACGCTATGTGCACTTTGCTCGCACTAGGCATGGGCCGGTATAAGATTCTGACAGTATGATAACCTTGGATAAAAAAAATGTCACGGTTTCACGGTATCACTGTATTGTGCTCACTGCTCTAAAATATATTCCTTTTAAATGTCTGTGTAAAAAATAAAAACTTTTCCACCGTTGAAAACAATATATCTAATTTTTTTTAAAGATTTAAAATTGTTTGGAACAGTAGAGATGTCAGGCAAAATAATTCAAAAGATTATTTGACTTCTGCTGTCTTAATTTGTTTCAAAAACACTTATTTCTTTAAAATTTAAAATGGTATCTTTGTATTTTTTTTTCTGCTTGAGTTACTGTTGTTCCAAAAATATCCCCCCAAAAATGTAAATAAACATACCCTAGGGACGGTATCACAGAAAATTTTGCCGGTTTTAAAACCTTGACTTTTCCAAACCACGGTATACCTTGAAAACGGTTATCGTCCTATGCCTAGCTCGCACACAAGTCTCTATTGTTTGCAAATTCTAAATGGGGAAATCATATAAGCAGCCAATGACTATCAAAGTACAACTTTGTTCACAGTCTGTTAAATAGTGCTAATGTTGTTTTGAAGTCATCATACTTGCGCGTGATTTCAGACTGAATATTCAAAGTAGCGTGGTAAACAACAATATAAGGATCTTCCATAGAGATGCTTTTTTTTAAAATGCCAAATACAATTTGTACAATTACAAATATAATGTGTTGTCCTCATAACACTACTACTTCATGATAAATTCTGCTTTACTGTTTTATTGAATGCGAATGTCCGAATGTGCGAATATAAAAATGTGGTATACCCTATGGGGTACTTAAGGTCCAGTTTTGGTCTCTGTATCCAAATCAATTTACAATAGTTATTTATAATAGATTTATAAAAGATACCTACGTAGAATTCAAATAAAAGTACATAGTGTTTGTTTTAACGTTTTGAATAACTTCTGTGAAAATGAAATGCTCAAAATATTGGTAAAATAAGGTACCATTGTCGTTCAGCAAAGAAAGACATGTATATGCTAGCCTGTCCTTACTAAAATATACAAAACATTAATCTTAAATAAAAATGTGTTTGTATTTAATTTTATTTTAAAGTACAAAAAATTTGCTTGTGGTTTGTGAGACAGTGACAAAGTATAAATATGTAAAAGTAAAACTAACGTGTTTTTTGGGGCTACATTGAGATGTGTTATCATCAACCGATTATGCCTAACCATTTTATTGTTGCTATATATAGACTATGGTTAAATATTGTTTTATCTTGAATCATGATATGATTATTTTTATGCTTCAAAGCTTTTAATCTCTGAACCATTTTGTAATTTTTAAAAATGACAGTGTTCAGAAGATACTACAGAAATCTGTACTTTCTGATGATTTTGAGTGGTGTGTTGATCACAGGGAAGGAGGATGGTGGGGAGGCTGGCTGACACAGAGCTTCCAGAGCGTCAAAGACAAGGTCAGACAAATCCAGTGTTTTTATCATTAGAATAATTCTGAAATGTTTATTAGCTATGCATTTTAAGAAGAGCAATAACTGATCTATTTTTTATGCATCAGTGCAATATTTGAGCATATATTTTGAACTGAAATATCATTGTGAATGTCTTAGTATTTAGTATTGTATTAATTTAAATGATCATGTTATTGGTTATATAGTATTTATTTATATGCAATATTTTGGTATATTACATGGCAACAGTGCATTAAACTAGTCTTAATAATAATTAATGTAGTCTCATTAATAATTTAGTTTGTTTTAACTTCTCCCTTGACATTATTTGTATGTTTTTTATGTTATAACTATAATAAAAAAATTGGGAGGTATATTACATAGCAACAGTGTGTTAAATTAGTGATTTAGTCTATCATTGTCTTTTCAGTAGTCAAGTATTTATGTATATCGACTAGGGCTGCACAATATATCATTTCAGCATCGATATCACAATGTGTGTCTGCAATAGTCACATCGCAAGATATGCAATGTAGAGTTGGGATCATAGTTGATCAACAATTGAGAATACATACGATTTGTGGAGTCATTGCTAAGTATAACTATAACAGAGTCCAACTTTATCAATGGCATGCGTTTTAATGCATACATTATGCATACATTTGTAACGTTAATAAAGAATAATTTTACTGAATTATTAATATAATGAGGACTATACAGTTTTATTTTACATTTAATTACTCAGTTTCTGTACCTGAATACTGTTTGACTTTTTTATCAAACCATAAAGCACTATTTGTTTTACTTTACTTTTTTTTTGCGGTATTGTAATTAGGGCTTGACATTTATTTATTTTTGATTACCAGCCACTGTGGCTAGTAGTTTTTCAACATTACTAGCCACTTGGCATTTTCACTAGCCACAATTCTGTTGTAGGGAAAATATATTTTATATGCATAAATATAGCTTTGGCATGCCAAAAGTAAGTGATTTAGATTTTGTGTTATGTCCACATGCCTCCTCATTCATTTCACTTTTTGTGTGTTGTGTATTAGCTAGCTCAACGAGCATGAGCAAATGAGTCATGGTTTCATAGTGTCATATTACAATTAGTTTTTATTTCACATGACTTTTCAGAGCTTAAAATTAAGGATTTACCTAATTTATCTTTAATATAAATAAATTATTATTTCTTAGCCACAAATTTTAAATGTCAAAACAAGCTAAATGTAACTGTATACTATACTTTTAATAAAACATTTCTTAAAAAAAAACATAAAAAAAACATTTAAAAACTAATTACTGTCATTTATCTAAAACTATGCACAGTAATCTGTCCAAGATCGTCAGTTACCTATACGTAAATGGGGAGTTAATCTCCCATTAAAGCAATGTTATTGTAAAAAAATTATCATTAAACCATATTAACACAAATAACTGTAAGCAAAAGAAAGCAGGTGGAAAAACATACAGTGTGCGATAATGAAAGGATGATCATGCGTACACGGTTAACTTTAGGCCAATTAATAATCTTTTCAAATAATGATTAAAGCAAAAGCAACCGGTGCTGCTTACAAACAGACTAATCTAGAGCTCTTGAAAGCAGCAAGACTGTGGGTGCATGAGCATAACTTTTTGTCTAGTCTATTTGAAAGAGAACCTTGTCCCACCAGTTGTGTTTCTAGGCACGGTTGCTTGACGCAAGGAAACAAGAGCGTGCACGCGTTTTAAACAGTCGCGCGCATCACATCAGCTGTTAGCGCCAGTGATCGTTCTCTCATTTGGTATTCACCTGCTTTCTTTTGCTCGCACGAACACACTTATTTTTGTCAGTCGTGCTACTTCTCGATTCTAAGATCGCCAGTGCACGCATATTGGGCCATCTTTATTGTCGACCTCTGCTTTTAAGAAAACTACAATTTAAAAAATATTTTCAACCAGCCAAAGTGGCTAGTGGAGGTGGCTGTCTAAACCGCCACAGCTGAAATCGACCCATATTTGGCGGGTGGTAAAGGGCACCTATTTATACCCCTTTTTTAAGATGTAATATTAATATTATGGTTCTTCTGAGTGTGCCAGTTTAGGTTCAGTTCAAAACACAATTCAGATTTTTTTGTACACAGTTTGCTGTTTTAGGGGCGTGTTGCTTCACATGAAAATTAGTTTTGACTTTCCGCTTAACTTAACAAGGGGGCGGAGCCAAGAGCTCCCCCACTTTGTGTATTACAATAGACAGGCAGACAGAGAGAAGCAACATGAGTGAGAGGACCAGCATTCAGCTGTACATGTAGGACTCAGACACAGACCAAGCAGAGAGTACAGAATCATTTGTGTCTTTGTATAGTTTTACAGCCAACTGTGTGCTAGTTAAAAGCTCCGAGCTTGTAGCCTACACCGAGACTAATAACCAAGCACACTGAATTAACTTTGACTGAAAGGCATCACACACAGGGACACAGCGCCCACATGACAGTTGAAAGTATCACACACTTGCAGCGCCGGTGTGTCACCTGATAGAAACGTGTTTAGAATTCAGAAATGCATGCCGCTGCGTGTCGCCGAGCGCGCTTCTGGTGTACGACCTGCTTGAGGCTATAACTAAAGGGCGTCATACACCGGATGCGTCGCTCAGAGCCACGACGCGGCACACCAGACGCGCACATTCGCATGTTATTTAAAATAAAACTATTCAGATAACGCTCTGTGGCATGGCAGAAATATGAACAGTGTCCTGAGCAGACCTATAGAGGCAACCTAGGCAGCAGAATAGTGAGCAAACCCCACGGTCGTCACTTTTATCCGCGACAACGCGAAATGCATGGTGCTGCGCGTCGTTAGTTCGTTATTTCCAATGGAGGGATGAGCACGTGAGGCAACATGCTCGCACTTTCCAGCTGCACCTAGATAAGATGACAGGGAGCTTCTGTGACCGCGGGAAATGCAAACCGCTGAAGTTTAAGGAAGACACAATGAAAAGTACACATGTATGCAAACCCACCAAAACTCAAAAACACTGGCAGCGAGGAGAGCAATAACGTGGTGAATGTTAAGCCCAATGAGCCTTACATCTAAAAATAGAGCCAAGGGTGTTTCTTTGGTGACGTTGCTTTGACTCACACGCTGAAAATGGCGGATGTGAAACAACATACTGAGGAGATGGTAATGCACACCTGTCAATCAATATTGGTGGGCGGGGGGACCGCACTCCTACGTCAAGTTGCGGTCGATCTCAAAACAGCTCCAATTGGTCCACCGTTTTTATGTTGTTAAATTGAAAAAAAAGGACTGAGTGTGTTTATATCACCCCAATATGACAGTCTATACACTATACCTACACATATGTCTGTCTAAACAGCTTGAAAAGTAGATTTTTCACCATAGGTGCCCTTTAATGTCAAGCTCTGATTGTAATTATTCTTGCTCACAATTTTTTGTATTATTTTTATATGTGATTCACACCATTACAGAATCACTCCAATCAATCTAAATTAATGATTTCCCCCTCCCAAATAGAATGAAATTGTATTGACGCCACAATATATGTTGAAGAAAAACAAAATATCACAATGTCAGATCGTGCAGCCCTAATATAGACTATTTACTGAACACATGAAGTGCAAGATGTCAACAAAAATTGTTTTTTTTATGCAATGGTATAGTTTTTAAAAACATGCATATTTTTTATAGTTCACATTTTCAGTTGCATCAATAAATGAGTTGTTTTTTTTACTTCATATATTTTTTTGTTTCAATCTAAAACTATTGTTAACTATAAGCTTAGATGTAAAAAAAAAATACTAGATTTAGCATGGAACCAGATTTTAGACACCAGTGTAGGTCAAAATAGTCTTAAGTAGTACATTTATTTACTTTTTGAATCTAATGTAAAAAATGTGTGTTGACTTAATTTGTTTATTAGCTTGTATCACAAGTGGTTGTAAGTATGCACATGTATTAGACTATTTGCATTATTCAATTTTATGGTGATGTCTAACATACATGTCATTGAACTCCACAGTCAGCTGAGGCATATGAGTTTATCAAACGGGACCTGACCGAATTCTCCAGCGTGGTCCAACATGACACGGCATGCTCTGTTGTTGCAACAGCGAATGCAATTAAAAGCAAACTGGCAGTAAGAAAACAATTTTACAACATTACAGCACAACTAAACAATGTTAATGCTTGCCTTGTGTTTGCTTTAGTGTAGTGTTTGGTCTGCCTTGCTACAGATAGACATTTAGTTTGGTAAACCATAGCGGCAAAGTATGAGCTGTAAACTATTTTAATATCTCATGTTTTTGTTTAGGTTGAAGGTTCATCAGAAACCACAGAAAAGGTGAAGAAGGGTATTACAAACATACTAGGTGTGATCACAGACACTTTAGCCCCGCCCCCAGACAAGACCATTGACTGTGATGTAATCACTCTGGTGGCCACTCCCACGGGCACAACAGAGGTGTATGACAGCGGCAAGGTCAGATACATTCATGTGTACTAACTAATACATCTGCATCTTTATATATACATATAAAGTTGAAATCTGAGTTATTAAACCTGCTGAATTATTAGCCTTGCTGTATATTTTTGTCCCCAATTTCTGTTTAACAGAAAGAAGATTTTTTTCAGCACATTTATAAACATGATAAATTTAATAACTCATTTCTAATAGCTGATTTATTTAATCTTTGCCATGATGACAGTACATAATACTTGACTAGATATTTTTTCAAGATACTAGTATTCATCTTAAAGTGACATTTAAAGGCTTAACTAGGTTAATTAAGCAAGTTGAGGTAATTGGGCAAGTCATTGTATAACGATGGTTTGTTCTGTAGACAATTGAAAAAAACGTATTGCTTAAAATAGGGCATAATAATTTTGGCCTTAAAATGGTTTAAAAAAATGTAAAACTGCTTTTATTCTAGTTGAAATAAAACAAATAAGACTTTTTCCAGAAGAAAAAATATTATAGGAAATACTGTGAAAATTTCCCTGCTCTGTGAAACAGTGTTTGGGAAATATTTGAAAAACAAACAAAAACATCTCAGCAGGGCTTGTAATTTTGACTTCAACTGTATACAGCTATGGGTAAAAAAAAAAAAATAAGGGTTTGCTTGGAAATTCTCAGTGTTTATTAGATTTACTAGTTATGTCTTTGAGTAAAAGGTTAATATTTTATTTTATGACATATTCTTATAAAAGGCGTTTTAGTTTATTAGAGTAATAAAAAAAATAATAAAAAGTTATTCCAACAAAAATTGATTTTCCTAACTTCTGAAGTTGATAATCACTTGATCATTGATATTGCCTTGTCTAAAAATTAATATAAATATGGCATCTTTTTCCTTTTTGACATGATTTAGCCTTTAATGGCAACATCTTTGTTTCAAACTTGAAGAAATGTTATTAATATCTTGCAGGACCAACACTTTAAAAATAAATCATAAATCCAGACAAACTAAGAATGTAAAATTATATAATCAGCATGAAACTAAAAACACAAAATATTTCATGTACATGGGAAGCAGATTAAACTCAAAGTGTCTACTTGGTTTTAAGTAACTTTTATGAAAATATGTCAGAATGTTGGTGAAATAATGCTCTAGCGTCATTTAGCACAACAGACGTCAGACCTATTTACATATATATTAATTGTGACTGATTATGTACAAAATGAAAGTTTGTATTTACATTTATATATGTGTGTGTTCTGTGTATATTTATTATGTATAAATAAATGCGCACACACATACAGGTATATACTTAAAAATACTCTTTTATATATTAATATTTATATACAATTAAGATATAAATTAACTTTTTCTCTAAATAGGTGTGTATTTATGTGTACATAATTAATGGATAAAATTATGTAAACATTAACTTTTATTTTGTGTGTGATTAGTTGCGATTAATCGCTTAACAGCACAATTATACTTAGAAATCAAACAACATACTTAAATGTACCTTTAGTTATTGTAATAGTAAAAAGAACAAGTGATAGGATTTTATATTGATTTATTATCTATTTATTAAAACTTAAAATTTAAAAGGCCAAGTGGTATGTATGATAGTGCCAAATTGGAATTATATAAAATGAGTTACTTGGTATTTTGAGCCTGCATTGTGATGGTACAGATAGTACACACAACCTATATTCATGCAACTCGCTTGCTAAATTGAATAAAGCTTTCATTCATTTATTAAATTATGGTGTCATCATGCCATCTTATTAAAAGCTGTATTGGCTTTCTTTTCAGGCTCGACTTTACAGTCTTCAAGCTGACCCTGCTACTTACTGCAATGAGCCTGATGGTATGTAAATGCCCATTATTTTCTCCTTCTCGCACAGTGAAATGTGTTTAATGTATATTTTATATATTTTTCAGGCCCTCCACAGCAGTTTGACTCCTGGCTGTCCACTTTCAGTTTGGAACAGAGGAAAGCAGAGATATCTGAACTGCTGGTCAACAGTCCCGCCATAAGAGCCCTGTATACTAAAATGGTACAATGCAACCTTCTATTTCCTTCCTATTTCTGCACAGAATTGTATTAAAATTGCAGATTTATGCGGAATGATTTTTGTAGTATGTTGACTTAAAACATTAAATAAAAAATAATAACTTTTTATTTAAGGTTTACAATGCAAATCTAATTAGATCCATTTTTTTGGTAAACAAAACAAGTCTCTCATATAATATATCTATTAAAAGACAGAAAATATTACTTAAAAAAATGTATTGTAAATAAATCATAAAAACATTTTCAAATTAGTGAATAAAATTACTGAAATTAATATAAAAACACAATATATTTACACACGTTTACTTAAGTAAATAAATAGACTCAATGATGAGCTAAAACATTGCTGATTCCGTGTGTGTCTAGTAATGGCATGCGTTTACATCGCAGCATATTTTACCATTACATAACATTGTGTACATAAAAAGAGTACAGAGGGGAAAAAAGGAGGGTGCACAATTCAGCAAATCACAGAGAATATTTATCTGTATCAAATTATCCTCATGCACTTAACCACGCTTTTGAAGATAATTTATAAAAGGACACCACATGCTAGTGAACTTAGTGCTGGAGCCTTTCAAATTGAGTCTTTATTTTTCCAAACACGAAAAACTGTAACAATTATTTTGTCCATTGTTTAAAAGAGGGAGAGAATGATTGTTGAATGATAATCAGGACAATTGTGATGTAAAACCTACACAGCCTTGTTTGTTTTTGGACAGATGATTATCATCACATACCACACCAACATCCACTTCCTTTCTACCATGATTAATCTATACATGACTTACACATGGTTATTTAAAAGGTGTAGAATCACCAACATGCCTTACTTTTCAGACTAAAATTAATGTTAAGCGTTATTTAATGGACTTTACTGTTTTTAATGGCTTTTCAGAAGTGTTTAAATGAACAGTTAAATGAATTATTTTTGGAGATTTTTTTTTCAACTTATTTTATATGTTATTTGATTGTGAATGGGGTTGCAGCTGGAAGTGCATCCGCTGCATGGAACATATGCTGGATAAGTTGGCGGATCATTCCGCTGTGACGACCCCTGATTAATAGTGACTAAGCCGAAAAGAAAAATGAATAAATAAAGCAATAATTGTATTTGTGAATTATTTTGCTCCTGTTTTAAAATGTGGAGGTACTGTTTGTTTTATGCATCATCTATGTTTTGAAGCCATACTTTGTTTTATTTAACAACGAGGACCACAATGGAAACAAGCCCAGGGCTTTTATGTGTTTTTATCCTTAACAGTTTTTAATTCTAAATGTATGGGATACTTGTATTTTTTTACAGCTCGTCTAAAACCTGTCAAATAAAATACAATTAAATTCAACTCATCTAGAGTTAAATAGTTGAGTTTTACCTTAAAAAGATTCTGCCAATCTCAGTCTGCCAGGAGTACCTTTAGCTTAGCTTAGCATAAATCATTAAAATGGATTAGACCGTTAGCATCTCGCTCAAAAAGAGTCCCAGCCATTTGCACCTACAAAATAGCATCTTTTTGTTCTTTGTCAGTCTTAATACACAATGTAATGGCATAAGAGTCAAGCTTAATATAGGAATATTATCTAAACTTTTTTTTTTTTACACTTTTTGAGCAAGATGCCAACGGTCTAATCCGATTCAATGATTTATGATTAACTAAAAATGCTCCCACCAGACCCAGAGATTGGCTGAATGGAGTATAAACTCAACTGTTTAACTCTAAGGGAGATGGAAAATGAAGCTATTTTTTTTAAGTGTTTCACATATTAATAATAAAAATAATAATAAAAACAAGCATCACCTGATTGAAATTCAGAATTTTTGTAGTTAATGTCTTTTATAACTTTTATAAAAGTTTTTTTATTGTCTTATTCATTAACATTTGCCATGAAGATAGATAGCCTTGATGCTGGCAAAAGTGAATAGGAAGGGGAAGGGGCTCAATTACAGCAATTCTCGGAGAATATGTGTCTGTATCAAATTATCCTCATACATTTAAACATGGTTTTGAAGGTAATTTATAAAAGGACACCACATGCAAGTGAATGTAGTCCCGGAGCCTTTTAAAATTGAGTTTTATGTTTTTCAAGCAAAAAATATTTTACATCTTGTCTAGAGTTAAATAGTTGAGTTTTACCATTTTTATTAAAATATGTTCAGCCGATCTTAGAGTCTGGCACGATCACTTTTAGCTTAGCTTAGCATAAATCATTCAATCGGATTAGACCATTAGCATGGTATTCTACAACAAAAGATAACTCATGAATGTATTTTTGTTTGTCTCAGGTGCCAGCAGCAGTGGCTCATGCAGAGTTCTGGCAGCGGTACTTCTATAAAGTGTTCCAGCTGGAGCAGGTACAGCAGATCTTATCAGTACGGACCCTTCAGAAATCAGACTTATGAGCTTATCTGAACACACACAGTTCAGACGCTCAAACTGCGCAATGACGTCAATATGAGTCGCAGGATACTTTCCAGCACAACAGTTTTGGGTTGTTGGGTTTCCTATTTGTTCTAAGCATGGTAAAACATAGAGATTCCATTGAAGAATGATTTAGTAGCGCCATCTGCTGGTCGAAATGTAGATCTACAGTTTGTTTGGTTTATCTGTGGGCTTCAACTAGTTTTACTCGAAGCCTTCATCTCTAGTTTACACAATGTTTTGCAAGTTTGTGCTTTCAGTTGCTTAAATAATTAACCATAGCACACAATATGTTTTAGTTGAAATCAGTGTTGATGTTGATGTGTTTATGTTGTTTTAAAACTAACAATTAGCTCCATCATATCAGTTAAACTTATAGCATTTCATTTGCTTTCAGTCTTAAAACTATTCTTAACTATAGGTTTAGATGGAAATGAATACATTTTCAATGTGGAACCCTATATTTGGACTTCATTGCAGAGTAAATAAATAGTGCATTTCTTTTCTTTTTGTAATGCATTCAAATGTCCACGTATTCTATATGTGTGTGCACTGAAATATACTTCAGTAAATAAGTTAGTAATAAATAAATTCATTAAAGTCAATTAATTAAATACTTCTGTGGCCTCTTCAAATGTGCTAAAAGATATATTACTTTTTAACTATTTTCTGTTGTAAAAATCCACCAAATTCAGATCCTATGGTATTTCAACCAAATCTAAAATTCTGTCATTTAATTACCCAATTGTTCTAAAATTATTATTTTTAAATAATGGTCTGAGTCTCTTTTTTGTGCCATTCATTCAGTCATTCAGTTATTCTGGCACTTATTGAGTTATTTAGTCATTTATTCATTCATTCAGTTATTTATTCTTTCATTCAGTCATTTATTCTTTCATTTATGCATTCATTTAGGCATTTATTCAGTCATTATTTCATTTATTCCTTCATACATTCATTCATTTATTTATTCTGTCATTTATTCAGTTATTCCGTCACTTATTCAGTCATTTATTTAGTCATTTATTTGTTTATTCAGTCATTTATTTATTCTTTTATTTATTCAGTCATTTATTCAGTCATTATTCATTAATTTGTTCATTTATTTATTCTGTCAAGTATTCAGTCATTTATTCAGTTATTCCATCACTTATTCAGTTATTCGGTCAATTATTCTTTCATTTATTCCATCATCATTCATTCATTTATTCTGTCATTTATTCCGTCATCCTATCATTTATTCAGTTATTCTGTCACTTATTCAGTTATTCAGTCGTTTATTCATTCATTTATTCTTTCATTTATGCATTCATTTATTCCGTCATTTATTCTTTCATTTATGCATTCATTCCATCATTTATTCTATCATTTATGCATTCATTTATTATTTTATTTATGCATTCATTTAGTCATTTATTCAGTTGTCATTCATTTATTCATTCACTCGTTCTGTCATTAATTCCTTTATTTATTTCATTTATTCATTCATTATTTCATTTATTTATTCTATCATTTATTCATTCGTTCATTCATTTATTCATTCGTTCATATTATTCTGTTATTTATTCTGTTATTCTGTCACATTCAGTTTTTTTAGTCATTTATTCATTTATTCTTTCATTTATTCAGTCATTCTTTTATTCTTTCATTTATTCATTCATTTACTCATTTATTTAGTCATTCTTTTATTCTTTCATTT
>CAIGQZ010001236.1:4269731-4295172 GCA_903798205.1 Danio tinwini
ATTCATTCACTCATTTATTTAGTCATTATTTTATTCTTTCATTTATTTATTCATTCACTCATTTATTTATTTATGTGATTATGTGTTTGTAGGAGGAGGCCAGGAGGGTAGCATTAAAGCAGCGAGCAGAGCAGACAGACCATTCTGAGAGTCTTGGCTGGGAGGAAGAAGACGAAGAAGGTTTGACTTAAACTTACATAATTGAAACCTATATATTCCCATTCATTGTAAAAGCGTCAAACATACTGACAAACTTCTGTTTCTCTCTGCAGGTGAGTTTCTCGGGGCCACATCTTCATCCCGCCTGGACTTCACACCGCCTGTTGAAGAGTCTCGTGTCCTTGCGATGACGATAGCAGACACTCCTGAAAGCTCCTCTCCTTCGCAAGCTGTGTCTTCTTTAAGTAATGTAGCATCAGACGTCACTCCCTCTGTGAGCAGTGACAGCGTCAGCTTTCCCACTCAGATCGAGAACCAATCGGAGTCTGTGACCATCAGAGTCACACAGCCGTCACCCGCTGGAGACGAGCTCTCTCAGAAACTCTCGGAGGCCGGTTTACAGGAGACGTTCCCAGAGGAGCGACCCGCACCACGTGAAGAGACCGCCAAAGAGGACATGGCTCAAGACCTGCGAGTGTTTGAGCTCAACTCAGACAGCGGCAAATCCACACCCTCCAATAATGGCAAAAAAGGTGAGAGACTGTATAGAATCTGTAGAGAACAGGAATATATCGTAACTGCGCTATGCATTTTGGGTATATAGGACCAAGGAACATGGTTCATATTGATCTCTATTGATTTATTGTATCACATATACGTATACTCATCAGCAATAAACTGTAAGTGCTCACACTACAAATAAAGAAGAAAATCATACAAGAAGCTTAACTTCTCACCGCTGGAGACACAATGCTATGGAATGCATATTTTCAGCTTCTTAGACACACAAATAGCATTCATAAAGGTATACAGTGGTCCTTCGTTATTCGTGGAAGTTCCGTTCTAAAAATAACCCGCAATAGGCGAAATCTGCAAAGTAGTCCGCTTTATTTTTTACATTTTATTATAGATGTTTTAAGGCTATAAAACCCCTCACTGCACACTTTATACACTTTTCTCTGACAGGCATTAACATTTTCACACTTTTCTCTCTTGTTTAAACACTCTCAAAGTTCAAACTTTCATAGAAAAATAAGTCTAGTATTATAGAATCAAACCAAATGTCAAAACCTGTTGTCAGGTGCAAACATTTATCGCTGTCAGCAAACGGTTCATGAAGCTTTTTATCTTTTGTGCAGATATTGTTGGCATCCAGTATAATGTTTTTTTTCCTGCAGTCGCTGATCCAAAAAATAAAGCAGACTATTCTTAAGGGGGTCGCACACCTGATGCACATGACAGTTGGAAGTAACGCCCACCGGAGGCGCACATTCGCATGTTATTTGAAATG
The DNA here is from genome assembly GCA_903798205.1 of Danio tinwini. Lineage (NCBI taxonomy): Eukaryota > Metazoa > Chordata > Actinopteri > Cypriniformes > Danionidae > Danio > Danio tinwini. The sequence continues at coordinate 4,271,182 of CAIGQZ010001236.1, forward strand.
AAATTATTCAGATGGCGCTCTGCGACGAGGCAGAAATATGAAGTGACCTGAGTCATTTATTGAGTCATTCCATCTTTTATTTAGGTATTCTGTCACTTATTCAGTCATTTATTCTGTGGATTAATATGTAGGTTCGAGTACAGATGTCAGTGAAGACTGGGAGAAGGATTTTGATCTGGATATGACGGAGGAAGAGGTTCAGATGGCTTTGTCGAAAATAGACGCAACAGAAGAGGTTTGTTCTTCTCGACAGTTAAATAGAAATGAACAAGAAATTAAAACATTGTTATAATATTATCGAATCTTCTGACTGTGACATGCTTAACCAAGTTTAGTAAAACGTGAAACAAGCTATTTTCCTTCTCACTATATCTCAAACTAAACACTTATTTAAATACTCACTGCTGTACCAGTAAAGTACTAGTGTTAACTCTAGATGTGGGTTTATTTATTAACTGTGGAGATGATATTATTCAAGATGAAGGTTCAAGTTCTTGTTTTAGCCCATCAATTAGCATTAGCTTTACACATTTAGGTGTTTTTATGATCTTGATTTATCTCAAAGATTATTACAATTTCATCAGATACATGTCAGAGATAATACATCTAAACACACTCATGTGTATATATATATATATATATATCAGCAACAAAATTAAAGAACTAAAAATAAAGACTGTGTACATGTAGGGCAGGGCTATTCAATTAGTTTGTCATGGGGGTCAGTACATGAAAAGCATCCCAAATGAAGGGCCAGAGAGATATGACTTGCAATATGAGTGATGACACAACAGCATATAAGAGCCAATGTGTTGTATTTTTGCTCCTCAAGACACCCACGTTGTATTTTTCTACACTAAAACGTTAAAATATTGTATTTTGAAACTACAAAATATCACTGCATTGTACAATGCTATTTTACAAACTTTCAAATGTTGTATTTCAAAGCACAAAAAAGCAGTGAAGTGCTTAAGTAGGCTTCTACATTCAGACACATTCACATGTTATGTTTTGAACTGCGTTACAATTAGGGATGCAACAATTATAAATTTTGGTTGTATGATTATATAGTCTGAAGAATAATCATGGTTTCACGGTTATCATGTCTAATGTAAATTTAAGCTTTATATTAGGTAAGTATTTAAATGAACTGTTGTTATGATCTGCGTTCATACATACATAATAATTTGTAATAATTCGTCTAACATATCTTTTGTTTACATTGCACTAAAAGCCATGCACAACTCTCACCGCTACGGCCTGAGATGTTTTCTACTCGGTGCGTCTGTGTCTATGTGAATGGCCCGCTGCTATAGTTAATCCAGTGTGCGTGCGTACTAGTCTTGGTGTAGCTATAAGCTTGGAACTAACTAGCGCACAGGTTGCATAACTTTGTTTAGTTGCTGCAGTTTCATTCTGTGCAACAGAAATGCAGCATTGAGAAGCCTTTAGACTTAAGTATCTAAATGTTTTGGCTACTCACTCAATGTTCGGTGACTCATGCTCTGCGCAGACTACAACTGCAGCTTGTGCTGTATTAAACAGACGCACGTCACTTCATAACTATAGCAGCCTTTTTTAACTAAATTTATTTTGAATGTCTTGGTCACACTATTTGGAGGGCCGGAACTAATTGCCTCTTGGCCCACGGGCCGCCAATTGAATAGCCCTGATGTAGGGAGTGATCATTACATTTTTACAGACCCATTATATAATTTTAGCAAAGAAAAAAACAAAGAAATAAAAAAACATAAAAAAATAGTCCCTTTTGCCTAATATGAAATAAATGATTACATTTCCTGATTAACAAATGCTGTAATTTGCTCCATTTTATACATTACCATTCATGCATTTAGGATAGGATGCTCTTGTGACAACCCACATTTGGTAATACTCTTTTAAACAGCCTCCATCATGACATTTATTAAAAATACATCTGTTTTTTTAATCTTTGTATACATCCAAAAACAAAAAAAATCTATAAAAGAGGCATCACAGATTATAAAATATATTTTTAAAGTGACCTATTATGCAAAAATCACTTTTTATAAGTGGTTTTAACAGTTAAACAGTGACAACAGTTTAAATATAGCACCTTCTAATGGTAAAAATAAATTATATTTCTTATAATCTCACTTGATAAAAACAGTCTGCAGGAACACTTTTGACATTCTCCCTTTGTATGTGTGAATGGGAGAAAGCCATTAGTCACCATCTTTCCCTCATTAGCATAAACAGCCCTGAGTGTGAAGCAGCAGTCTACGATTAGTTTTAGTGCTGTAGCTGCTGAAGATAAAGTCAGCAAATTAAATTACTTCTTGATTTTTTTTTTTTTAGTTTTTCACAGAGATAACGTTAGTCTTGTTTCGAATCTGTTGCTATAGTGATGCACAGTCGTTCATAGCTCCGCCCTCTTCCGAAAAGAGCACAATCTCATTTGAATTTAAAGCGACAGTCGCCAAATGGCGTAATTTGGATCAAAGCCTAAAAGGGGCAGTTTCAAAGAGTTTCAAAAATTATGTTTGTATTTTGAGCTGCAACTGCAGACACACACACACTAGGATCATCAGAGACTTATTTTACATCTTGGTTCCCCTTAATAATAGGTCCCATTTAAGGCATTGTGTACTTTTCCCCAATAATCTTTAATAACAAAAAAAAGTGATAGTAATTTGCATATTTTCAGTGTTTTTTTGACTGATCATTAAACGTTTAGGATTTTGTGCTGTCTAGTTGTGCTGTGATCATACAGGATACATGTTAGGTGTAGTAGCTAAATAAAATAAAATAAAAAGTGGTTTTCATTATTTTATCTCTTCACCAGTTGGAAGAGGAGGACTGGGAGAACTGGGAGTGAGAATCTGGTGGAGGGAATTCTGCCCTGATATCGACGCGAGACGTTGCTGTTCCCAAAGTGAACCATGCTTAATGTATTTAACTCCTAGTCTACAGCCACACATGTTCATTCAAGCAGTCCAGTGAGCGGGTCACATCCTGCGAATGAAATTTACATGCTAGCTAAACATGTCTGAAGTGTGCTCTTTAATCATTTGCTGGCAGAAGAAGTGATCTGCTCTCAAAAAAAAACGACTAAGTCAAACACTAAGACTGTTCGGAGAAAAACCTGTATGGGTTAATGAGGAGAGGTCATCTTGTAATTGCCATTTGTACCTGCTGTGTGTACATTATCGTAATTCTTCTTCTTTGGAGATTTCAGCAGGAGAAATTGCAAATTAACTGCCGGGGCTCCTGGTTAGCTGTAATCTATTATGCTGTTCATCATTCTTATAGGATTAGAAGATAATCCTTCACATGAAAAATATATGTAAGTTATGTTTTTTTTTCTTTTTCTGGCATATAGGCTTCTTTTTAAGTTTAGCTTCTCTTGAAATACTAACATCTTTAATCTTATGCAAGTTATTCTAGCATTGAGAATGCGAATGGAGGGCACTTCATTCATTCTACTGATGCTCCATGGCCTTGTTTAATGTGGTGTGGAATGAAAATTATTTCATGCAAAATTTCAACAACAAAAAAGTTACTATTTCACTAAATGCACCTGTTGTTTCATGTGCTGTCCACTTTATTTTTCTGTCCGTGTCTTTAGTTTTTATTATAGTCCAAAACTGTGATTATTGGTGCTCAGACTGCATACTTTAGCTAATGTAATGATCATGAGAACTCTGATTCATTATACACTACCTGACAAAAGTCTTGTCACCTATACAAGTTTTAAGAACAACAAATAATAACTCTACTTCTAGTTGATCATTTGGCATCTGAAGTGGCTTATATGAAAGGTAAAGGCCTCTAGATTATGCTTATTTTACCAAAATAAAATATGATCATGCCTTGATTTTTAATTAATTAATTAGGACAGTAAGGTCTGACTTTGCTGAGACAAAAGTCTTGTCACTTACCAGAAATGTACAGTATAGAATATAAAGTCACGGTGCAGTGGAGAAAGAATGAAGATTGTGTCTCACTCCCATAAGCTTGGAGGACTGCATCCATACATCTTTGCAATGACTCTTATTAATAGTCATCTGGAATGGCAAAGAAAGCGTTCTTGCAGGACTCCCAGAGTTCATCGAGATTCTTTGGATTAATCTGCAATGCCTTCTCCTTCATTTTACCCCAGACATGCTCAATAATGTTCATATCTGGTGACTGGGCTGGCCAATCCTTGAGCACCTTGACCTTCTTTTCTTTCAGAAACTTTGATGTGGAGGCTGAAGAATGAGAAGGAGCCCTATCCTGCTGAAGAATTTGCCCTCTCATGTGGTTTGTGATGTAATGGGCAGCACAAATGTCTTGATACCTCAGGCTGTTGATGTTGCCATCCACTCTGCAGATCTCTCGCATGCCCCCATACTGAATGTAACCCCAAACCATGATTTTCTTTCACCAAACTTGACTGATTTCTATGAGAATCTTGGGTCCATTTGGGTTCCAATAGGTCTTCTGCAGTATTTGTGATGATTGGGATGCAGTTCAACAGATGATTCATCTGAAAAATCTGCCACTTTTCCAAATGATCAACTAGAAGTCAAGTTATTATTTGTTGCTCATATAACTTGGATTGACGATAAGAGTTTTTTTTGTCAGGAAGTGTAAATCTCAAATAACAGTTTATATCCATATCGGTTCAAACTGCAGGCTAATATTTTGGAACTCTAGTTTTAAGGTAAGTCTGATCTTCTGGTGAATATAGCATCCAGATTGACTTGTGTGATCAGAATTTCTTGCATGCTTCATCTAGAGCATAGGTCTCAAACTTTCTGGAGGGCCATAGCTCTGCAGGGTTTGGCTCCAACCATCTCCAACTCCTGCTTAACAGTTTCTAGTAGTCTTGAACACCTTGACTAGTTTGATCAGCTGTATTTGATTAGGGTTCCAGCAAAACTGTGAAGAGCTGCGGCCCTCAAGGAATTGAGTTTGAGACCTATGATCTAGAGCACAGATGTCAAGGCCAGTTCTTGGAGGGCCACAGCGCTGCACAGTTCAGTTTAAACCCTAATTAAACACACCTAATCAAACTTAATATGTCCTTCAAGCTTGTTTGAAACCTACAAATAAGTGAAACTAAACTATGCAGAGCTGCGGCCCTCCAGGAATTTTTCCAAAATGATCTCAAGCTGATACTTATTACAATCATGTTGTCCTCTATTTTTCCAATGAACATCACCATTAAAAGCAATATCATGCGCATTGGTGATTTGTTTGAATAGCTGATTATTTGTATTTTATGGTATCATAAAAGTATAATCATTAAGTTTAGAGTGAATTACATGTGGATTGTTATGTTACACTTATAGTGCTTTTGCATCCTTTCTGGAGTTTAAAAGGTTTAGTCAATGCACCTAAAATCTAAGGAAGATGAAATGAAGGAAGAAAGTCACAATGAGTTGGAATAACCTGAGGATGAGTAGTCACACACTTAAATTTTTTTATTTGGGGAACTTTGATTAATGTGAGAACTGGGAACCATTAAAATAATAATAATAATAATAATAATAATTCAGAATAACTAGTTTTCCACATTACATTTTATTTTCAAGGTTCCATCACATTTACTGCTGTCTGGCAAATATTCGCTATAATATATATGCATTCATTTGTTTCAGCAGACAACTACATGTATGCTTTTTTATTTTATTTTTTATTTTTTAACCCACACAGATTTCATATCTGTTTAAGTTGGTCATACATGGATATTTTTGTACAATCAATCAATAGCTGTGTCTCATTTCAAAGGCTGCATCCTCTAAAGGATGCATTTGAAGGGCGCTGCGTCAAGACGTGCGTAGGCTCCTTCAAATGCAGTCATTGCTAGTTAATGAGAAATATTTATGTTATTTATTTAATTACCCATTAAATTGTATTTTATTAACATCTACCCCAACCGTCAAAGTAATGAAAAACAGTCGTTGTACCGAGTATTATTTGTTATTTATTAAATTACCCAATAAATAGTTTTTTTTTACATCTAACGCCCAACCGTAAACCCAACCGTCACAGTACTGTAAAAATATGAATTATTGTTATAAAGTGTCACACAAATTATGCTATATGGATGTATGTATCCGCTGTATCCTATCTAGACTTTACCTTTATTTACAGCCTCCAAATGCGTCTTTCATTTCCCAGTAATGAAGGATACAACCGTAGACATTTATAATAGCTATTATATAATGTCTATGGATACAACCGGTGGATCCTTCGAGACGTCGAACAACCCAAGATTCATTACACACTGATAACGGCGGACATTTCTTAAAAGAAAACTCCGCATTACAGTTTTCAATGAATTAGGTTTTACTTTATTTGGATATCGAAACACATGTTAATAAACAAAAAGAGTATGACATGTCTTACTAAAAAGTCTACATTTTTATGTGTACATGTATGGATCAAAGGAAATATATCTCCAACTTTTGTAAACCTTGTTTTGTCTTCAGATCGCTTAAAATAAGTTTTAAAATCACTTTAAAAAAAGTCATTACAAATTTTATTACTTATATTTTAATAATTTCAAATGCTCGGTTTGGCCTATGTGGACTTTGAAGGACTCACCTTTAAAGTCTATAGGTATTTACATTAGATGTCGCCTACGGAAGGAATGTGTCAATGTAGCCAGCATTTTAGTACAGGGTATTGCCAAAGACTACAGAATACACAAGACATGTCACTCGTATCTTTTTGAATGGGGAAAACTGTAACGGTTAATAAGGTCGAATGAAGCCCTGCCTACTAGTACAGGAGCCAATCATTGATTGCTATATGGTTAAAAAAGCCCACCTTCTAGTACGAGAGCCTATCATTGATCGCTATAGACTCACAATACTCTGGCGGAGGGGCTTGGACCAGATGTGAGTTTCTGCAGATTTTGTGTAATTTGGACGTTTAGAAATGAAACTAAAGAGACAGTTGTTTAATTGTATTGATGATTCCTAATATGTAATTTAATCGTAAGCTTGGCAAGCAATTTTAGAGAATTTGATGTTTTCCATTCAAACAGAATGCTCAGTTACTTTAAAAAGTCGAACAATGTACAAAACTAGTGTTACAATCTTAAGATGGTAAGTCAAGGGGAAGGAGAGTAACATTAATTTTGGGTGAAACACATAAGCAAACACAATATCAACAAGTGAGGGACAGAACACCAAGACTAAATGCAATAAAGTGAGTTTATTTACAAAGATAGTGATAATAATAAAGGCAAAAATATGTATATAGGAAGAACAATAAATATTTACAAGAATATATTGGAATTTACAGACAACCAGAGGGGACACAAGATGTTTGAACAAATAGATGGGAGAGTTGCAGAGATAAGACGTGGGCGGCGTCCAAACAATATAAATAAATAAAACAAAACAATCTATTCTACTGGCCCAACCTCTACACTAACTATCCAAAAGAAAATAATATAGCAGTTATTGAAAAGAAATCTTTGCGTCTATTACGCACTATCTAACCTACTCTAATATATATGAGAAAACAAAAAGTACAGTGGGTGGAGCATGCCCCTTACCTAGTTTGTCTAACAAAAGTGATATTCAAGCTACGTGTGCACAATGTATGTCGCACGACATTCTAGTTAAATGGCGTAGATATGCTAATCAATATTCATAAGGCTATGGTAGACAGCCATGTCTCTGCGGAAACAGATGTTGACTTGCGATCTTAATATGTCTTCAGAAGAAACCTCTTTAAGTGTACATTATTATGTACAACCTCCGTTTTTCATCTGCTTTAATAAATTCGGCAGACAGGCAATGTGTGGAGTGCATTTTAGTGATAGTGTTTCATCCAGACTGTGTTTTTTTTTAGGACAGCAGATGGCACACTTGACTCAACCAAACAGAGCAAACATGTCGCTTTATACAGATTTTAATTGTCACTTAAGCCAGATTTAAAGCTATTTGTGCTGCTGATGTTCATTTTTAAAGAGGATTTGGCAGTTGTCGTTGTAAATGGTGTGTGCCTTAGTATGTAGTAACTGAACAAAGCAAGTCTAATTGATTTGCAAACAGTCACCTCAGTCTGTTTTGCATTTCTAATTTTATTTTGTGTAAAAATTCGATTTTTTTGGCAGTCTGAAAACATCCATGAGGAGATAAAATGAGTATTGCATGCATTTGGGTGTTAAAAAAACAAAATCCAATTGTTTTCTCTAACAAACGCTGATAAACCTTGTAAGCTGATAAACCGAAGTTGTTAAATTTGGCATGAAATTAAAATGTACTCTTCTTATTTTAATATGCACTTGTGATAGACCAGAGATGCCCAAAGTTGGCCCATTGTAACCTTTAATCGGACCCACCATCCCATCTGAGAGGAGAGTAAGAGGGTGAGAGTTGTGGTGAATCCCTTAAACAAGGTTACGTCAAATTAGAATGACGATCTCTGTGTTAGTTTTATTTCTGAGCTACAAAAAAGCAAACCGAAATTAAATGTTTTAATTAAATGTTGTAAATTAATCTGATTAAAAAAAAAATCTGTATTGTATATACTGTAACTCGACGGATAGAGGAATATGCATGACATGATCAAATCAAGGCAAAAGCTAGTGTAATTCTGTTATAAATGAGATTGTTTTTACTGTAATAAGTTTACAATAAAATGTAAAAAAATTAAAATGTATTTATTAATATAAAGCCATGTTTTCTATTAATTTTATTTTAAATATTATTATATAAAATAGGAAATTACCAACGCAATCTCACAGCAATTCGTAACTTTTTGATTTAGTGGCTAATTCGTATGAATTCGTATGATCTAATTCATACAAATAGGTACTATTTGCTCATCACCCAATGACGGTTGGGGTTAGGGGTGGGGATAAATGCCACGCCTCCTTTTTAAAATCTTACATTTTCGTACGACTGAACTTGTACGAATTTGTACAAATTAGCCACTAAACTGTCAAAACATAAAATACCTTTCCTCGTGAGATCAGGCTGGAAATTACAGATGGCAACTGTATTTACCTTTGGCCCACTAGCCTCAATCAAGTTTGGTTTTTGGCCTTTCATAAGAAACAGTTTGGGCACTCCTGTTATAGACGATGCATCTGTGCACTTTGTTATTCTGTATAAATGTTTTTGCCCTCATAAATTTTAATCAAATACTATAACCTTCCCTCCCCCATTGAAACAATTTGTTTCACTTCTGATCATATGGAATGCCTTTAGGGCGGGGCTAACAGACATTTAAGACGGGGCTAGCAATCGTGTCTAATTTCTTCCCTGTTTTTGTCCATTCATCAATCTTCCTCAATTTTGTTAGCACCGACATCTGCCTGCGATCAAATCGGTTCCTAAAGGATTGAAAATAGCACACCTAGATATTTTTTTTTCTCAATTCGGGATCGTTTTAAATGGATATTACATTTTGGAAAAAAATTAAGAAGGACAATCATAACTTTGGTTATGATTAATTAATTTTGATTAATTTGGTTATGATGATTTAATTTTAATTGATGGTATATACTTTTTTTTTTAACCCATCTGTTTATTTAAATTAATTTATTATTATAATTTTTAACTCATGTTTGATAGTGGAATTTGTGCAGAAAAAAACTACATTACTTGTGATGCAGCGCAGAAATAAATAAATAATTATTCCACCAATCAGGGATCTGCAGTGAGCAAAATTTGGGCAGCTCTTTACTGATCATTACTGTGAGTGACTTTTTTATGTTTAAGAAGTAAATGAATGTTGGTAAAAAGTAAATAGCGCTCTTTATCACCCTGCAGCTTAAGACCCTACTCCCTGAAGCTAAGCAGGGCTGAGCCTGGTCATTATCTGGATAGGAGACCACATGGGAAAACTAGATTGCTATTAGAAGTGGTGTTAGTGAGACCAGCTCAACCTGTGGTCTGTGTGGGTCCTAATGCTCCAGTATAGTGAAGGGGACACCATACTATCAGTAAGTGCCGTCTTTTAGATGAGACTTTAAACCAAGTTCCTGACTCTCTGTGGTCATTAAAAATCCCATGGCACTTCTCATAAAGAGTAGGGGTGTAGCCCCTGTGTCCTGGCCAAATTCCCTCCATCTGCCCTTACCCATCATGGCCTCCCAATCATCCCAATGTATCACTGTCTCTCCACTCCCCCTATAGCACACTGGCGCTGTTGTCCTGTGGCTGCCGTCGCATCACCCTTATGGATGCTGCACACTGGTGGTGGTGTGGAAAGTCCTCCCTCATGATTGTGAAGCGCTTCAGGTGTATGGCCATACATGATAAATGCACTATATAAATACACATTACATTACATAGCACTCTTTCTTGATTACAGTGAACACTAAACAGAATGTCTGAGCAACTTCATCATAGCATCGCCTTTCAAGAATCGTAGAAATGTTTGTCTTGAGAATATTAGATTTTGCTTTTGAGTCACAGTGAGTTGTAAAGATTGAAAAAGAGAGAGAACCAGGAAGAGGCGTGGCAGCTCATTGTCCCATTCATATACATTTAACCCCCAATTAAAAATAACGAGATTCTTAATGAACTCTCCTCATCACTCTTTAACTCTCCTGTCAGTCTGAAAGCTTTTCAGATTTATTCACTTTTCACTCGTTTTAACCTGAAGGGTCCTTCACTGTTACTCTCTCTCTCTCACACACACACACACACACACACACACACACACCTGATCGCTAGCTTTGAACAGCGAGTCTGTGAAGTCTTTCTGTCTGAATGCTGGTGAATGTTGACTTGTTTTGATTCTTTTAGTTGGGAAAGTTCACATCTTCCATCATGCAGTACCTCAGGAGGGTTTATCAGAGTTTAAATGGATAAGACATTTCAATACACAACCTGGTTATTCCTCCCTATTTTCACTTTAATTGTCCATTTTTCACTTTAAATATGAATGTTTTTATTTTTGATGGCATACAAATGTAATTGTACATATGTGTATTTTTAATTATTATAAATATAGTTATTTTCTTCAATTTTTTCGCATTTTGTATGCAAAATTATGGAAGCTCATTCATGTTGAAATATATATATATATATATTTATATATATTTATATACAATTATGATCAACATAAGACATACAGTTAAGGTCAGAATTATTAGCCCCCATTTCAATTTTTTCTTTTTTATATATTTCCCAAATGATGTTTAACAGAGCAAGGAAATCTTCACAGTATGTCTGATATTTTTTTTTTCTTCTGGGGAAAGTCTTATTTTTAGTTTTAAATTTTTTTAAAAACATTTTAAGGTCAAAGTTATTATCCTCTTTAAGCTATATATATTTTTCGATAGTCTACAGAACAAACCATCGTTATACAATAACTACAACAAATATTATTTACTGTCATCATGTCAAAAATAAAATAAATCAGTTATGATTTGAGAAATGAGTTATTAAAACTATTATGATTAGAAATATGCTGAAATCTCTCTGTTAAACAGAAATTGGGGAAAAAAATAAACAGGGGGGCTAATAATTCTGACATCAACTGTACATTTCTTATATTTATTGTCATAACAGTGACTTGGTTACTCAAAACTTTTTATCTACAATGCAGGGTTTCACACATTTCATTTTAATCAAGTTAGCTTAATTGTTTATACAAATTTATATATTAAGTGGATTGAACATTAAACAATGAAGTTGTCCTCAAGAATTCTTAAGAATTATTGTTTTCCGGTTATTCAGCCTAACAAGCAGCAATAATTTTTTTGATTGCAGCAATTATTACAAAAAGAATCCATAAAATTTTCATGCCATAATAATTGTTTGCCAAAGCTTGAATTTTCAAATTGCTCAAATATAAGCTGCTCAAGCTAAGATTTTCTTGTTTGCTCTCAAATAAACGCTGCTGAAGTGCGATTTAGTGCGTTTTTGTAACAACTATATCTCCCAACATTTATTAATTGCTAGGAATATTTGTGAATGTCTCCAATAGACCTACAGAGCGGCATTAATGCGTCCTGAAGTAAATTGAAATGGCTATAAACTCCAGCAAGATAAAGTCATTGTATGCAGAGCCATAGATCTTTATCGATAAAAGTATAATTACGAAAACTGTTCATCTTAACTGAAAGCTACGTCGTGTTTGATGGCCCGCATCACGCACCTGTCAGTCAGTCAACAAGTCACATAAAGGGTTAAACAAATAACACACAGCACTACTACGATTACAGAAATGTTTGCGCTGTTATATTATAAATCACTTACCATTTAATACGCTTTGGTGCGATTACAACCTGCTATTTAAAAAAAACAACGACTGAATGTTTTGAATGAGACGCTGTAATGTAGCCGTGGCGGGATGAATTTTGGTGTGGCGCCCCGCCATGGAGGAATGAATGTAGCGGAAACCACGCAATTAAGTTAACTTCGTTCAAATGAATTGTGTGGAACCCTGCAGTGTAGATATAACTTCTTATAAGTGGAACTCTAGATCTGCATCTCATTTCTGACTGAATGAATGAAATACGCCGTTTTTCATGAAGGCAACCCTGGGTTGTGAAATATAATTGGCTAAAGTGGCATTAGGTGGGATAACAAAGAAACGACAGCTGTTCTGGCACATAACTCACATTTACAAAGCAGGATATCTGACTTTAGCATTGTTTTACAGATAAACAAGAATGTTTCTTAAATATCTGCACACATTTTATGGTATTTTTATGCTTTAGAAGAGTCAAAGACTTACATACAGCACCTTTAGGTCTGAAAAGTTTAAACTGTCATAATTAAATGGCTTTTTTTGGTCAAATTTGACAACTAAAATGTAAACTTACAAAATACTAAAATTAACTATGACATAAGAGCATGAATTATGATATAAAAAATTGATGAGCTAAATTTTCTCATGCCAAATTTTCATCATTTCCATTTGTCATGATTTCCACTTTTAATGAATATCTAGCATCTGTCTTTTGTCTGACCTTTTAAATTATGATTATTTGTTAATGTTGCATAAAAAGAAGATATGTTAGAAGGCAGGATAATGAGATCTAAAATGCGCTGAAGGAGGATAAAATATATGCCAGCTGTCATTTAAAATGAATCAAGGCAGTTCCCGTATTAACAAATATAGTAAGCTGACTTGAGTGTAATGGTTTACATCTGCTGTAGTCCTTCACATTTGACTGCAGTGGCACACATTAGTGGTCTACACTTAGGCTGGCATCTCATTTGGGTTCACAGTGGTTGGCGTCTTTTCTATTTAATTTACCTGCCATGCCGTTGCCAGTGTTTGCTTTAGGAATAATAAGCATGGTGCAGACGACATGGCAGAGATCTGTGTGTTTGTGTGGCTTGGCAGAAGTAAGAGAGAGCCTCTCTAGGCCAGCCTGTGATTTTCTCAATTGGTTTGGCATCAGTCTTATGCAATGTTGTCATTAGAGTTTTAAGCTACTGTTGCTACTGTTTAGATAGCAAATTTACACCTTTAGTCTCATGAGGGAGCTGTTGCGATTTATTATGGACAGTTCATCATAGTCATTTTTTCTGAATAGTAATTTTTGCTGAAATGTGGTTATTCATATTTTCTGTGGCAACCTATTTACGTTTGCTTACTTTTTTAAAGTTATGGTATAAAAAAGAGATTCTGCTTAAGATAAGAGACACATTAACTGATCACTTTATAATGTATACATATACACTAACTGGCCACTTTATTAGGTACACCTTAGTTTAGTTAGCTTAATCCTTCGTGGCATAGATTCAACAAGATACTGGAAATATTACTCAGAGATTTTGGTCCATATTGACATGATAGCATCACACAGTTGCTGTAGATTGGTCGGCTGCACATCCATGATGTGAATCATGCAAATACTCCGCATTCCCAACATCCCAACATCTCCACAACATCCCAAAGGTGCTCTATTGGATTGAGATCTGGTGACTGTGGAGACCATTTGAGTACAGTGAACTCCTTGGCGTGTTCAAAAAATCCGTTATTTGAGTTACTGTTGCCTTTCTATTAGCTGGAACCAGTCTGGCCATTCTCCTCTGACCTCTGACATCAACAAGGCATTTGCGCCCACAGACCTGCCGCTCACTGGATATTTTCTCTTTTTCGGACCATTCTCTGTAAACCCTAGAGATAGTTGTGTGTGAAAAATCTCTGTAGATCAGCAGTTTCTAAAATACTCAGACCAGCCCGTCTGGCATAGCAACCATGCCACATTCAAAGTCACTTAAATCACCTTTCTTCCTCATTCTGATGCTCTGTTTGAACTGTAGCAGATCATCTTGACCATGTCTACATGCCTAAATGCATTGAGTTGCTGCAATGTGATTGGCTGATTAGAAATTTGCATTAACGAGCAGTTGGATAGGTGTACCTAATAAAGTGTCCGGTGAGTGTATATTGATTAATAATTGTATATTTTTATTAGCATATTTATTAAAAAAAACAACATTTATCAGTCTTGCTCATTTTTTTCCACGTGCCTCGTGGAGTAGTAGAGTTGCTCCAGACCTTACCACACTTTTTAAAGTTAACTTATTTTATTTTTATTTAAAGAACCAAAATAACTCTTAACTTGGTTTTGATTGTGAGTCAATCAGCACTTTAAATGCACACAAATAGGCCAATCAGGTTAATTTCAGTGGCCCAGATAAGTCATATTATTTCAGTGTTTATATTTCATGCTTCTTATTCATAATCCAAAAAAATTAAGTAATGCATTTTTACAAAATAGATTTAAAAGTTGAACCACATCTTTATGGAGATAACCTATCTATTTTAAAGGGCACCTAGGTTACCACTTTTTCCAGATTTAATATAAGTCTTTTGTGTCTCCAGAATGTGTCTGTAAAGTTTCACCTCAAAACACCCATCAGATTTTTTATTATACCTGTCATAAATTTCTATTTTGTAGCATTTAGCATCAGTTAGCGGTTTTTGTGTACTGCGCCTTTAAGGCTAGTCCTTCACGCCCACCGTTTCCACGTGCCTGGCAGTGGCTCCCTCGGCTGCGTCAGACAACAGACAAACACAAAGTAATACGATCTCAGGTAATGTTTGTGAGGAAAAACTACAGTAAGCACTTTACCAATAAATATTTGATGCATGTTGTAGAGTTGCAAGAATGAGTCACACACAATGTCGTTACAAAGTTTACGCACACACACAATTACACACACACACAGCGCTGACAGGCACACACACAAACAGCGCGCGTTTAGCTTTGCACTGTTTTTGCACACAAATGTGACAGGATACAGGTTAATATCCACTGCTGTATGGATATCTGTTATGTTAATGTACAAAATAAACCTGATTTAACGTCCACAAACCGGGATTGAAGCGTCTTTTATAATTGTTCTGACACGCAGCTGTGTTGATGAAGTAAATCTGAAGTAAATCGCTGTAATCTATTACAAACATGCACTGTTTTAAAACATTTTAAACTTGTAAAACTCACTCTTGATCACATTTGATGATGATTGATGATCTTAGCCAAAACTGAACAGACTTTTATTTACGGTTGCTTAGTTTGCGCACGTCCTGGTCCTGTGTCTGGTTGATATGATTATACACAATACTACATAGACATGTTAATAAGCAGCTGTCAATCAATATTGGTGGGCGGGGGACCGCACTCCTACGTCAAGTTGCGGTCGGTCTCAAAACCGCTCCAATTGGTCCACCGTTTTTATGTTGTTAAATTGAAAAAAAAGGACTGAGTGCGTTTATATCACCCCAATATGACGGTCTATACACTATACCTACACATATGTCTGTCCAAACAGCTTGAAAATGAGATTTTTCACCATAGGTGCACTTTAAATGCAGACCTCATCAGATCTCATCCATTTCAGGAAAATAATATGATTTTAATGCATTTATGACATTAAATCGGGGACAATTTCTTGTCTTTGTTTGTAAAATATTGCATTACTATACAGTTTAAATAATTTCTGTATTTTAAATATGCTTTGTGAAGCAATTCGCGGAAGCATTGCCATACATTTGACATTATTAAGCAAAAAGAAATAATTAAATAGTATTTTAATTAGCATGTTAATATCAACACATTGTGTAACATCATGAAATATGCATAATGCGTTTGTTTCTTGACAATTATTGCTTCAGTTAATGTTTTGCAAGAAAGAACCTTAACCAAACAGAAAAGGATTTATTTATAATATTATTATGGTAACACTTTATTTTGATGGTCCATTTGAGTATTAGTAGACGGTCTGCTTAATATCTCTTGATACTGACATTTAACAGTCCTTCAACAGACATTTAACTGACTAGAAGAAACTTTGCAAGTACATGTCAACTTACACTAACCCTAACCCCAACCTAACAGTCTACTTATAATCTAATGAGAATTAGTTAGCATGTAGATGCAATGTAACTTAAAATTCAAACTGACCATCAAAATAAAGTGTGACCATTAATATTATTATTTTTTGAATTAGAAGGTTGGGGCGGCACAGTGGCTCAGTGTTTAGCACTGTTGCCTCACAGCAAGGTCGCTGGTTCCAGTCCCGGCTGAGTCAGTTGGCATTTCTGTGTAGAGTTTGCATGTTCTCCCTGTGTTGGCGTGGGTATCCTCTTAGTGCTCCGGTTTCTCCTACAGTCCAAAGACATATATAGGTGAATTGGATTAACTAACTTGGTCGAAGTATATGAGTGTGCGTATGAATGTTTTTCAGCACTGTGTTGTGGCTGGAAGGGCATCCACTGCGTAAAACATATGCTGGAATAGTTGACTGTTCATCCCGCTGTTGTGACCCCTGATAAACAAGGGACTAAGATGAATGAATTAATGAACTAGAAGGTTTACCAAATGTTTTTTTTTTCTTGCTTGATCAAAATACTCATTTAAAATGACCTGAAACCACACAATACTTGATTTTTTGGGGGGGAAATAATTTAAGCAAACTTTATTCATTCATGTTGTCCCAACACAAATCAATTGAGTAAAACCCAGCATTTTTTTACAGAGTATTTGGATTTTTTGACTTTCATTTCATTTTTTGCTATATAGAATGCATACACTGTAAAGCTCAATACATTAAAACTGCTCAGAATGCAGATGAAAGCTTAGAATTTCAGGGTAGCAATTCTGCATTATTGCTGATTCACATATTTTTTAACACCTCCAAATGTTGTTCACATATCATAAAAATATAGTGGATGTCTTAGGCCCCATTTACACTAATGCGTTTTCATTTTAAAACGCATAGGTTTTGCTTTGGTTACGTCATCCGTCCACACTACACCGGAGTTTTCGAGCCCCAAAAACTGAGTGTTTTGAAAACGCTAGAGAGGTTGTTTTCATTCTAAAACGCTGCTGCTCCGTCTCAGTATGGATGGGGGAAAATGGAGACATCTGAAAACGGAGCCGTGGCTGCAGACATTCGCTACCTGATTGGGGCTTTTGGGTCATTGCGTATCCTTCCCTTATTCGTCTAGCCCCTATCACATAACTATAATGCTACTGGAAGACGGCAGACCAGCCTTCACTGTAAACAACAACATGGACACAGAAATGGGAGCGTTATTTGCACTATTGTTCGTTTTAGGCGCCATTGTGCAGTTAAACTCTGCCTTTTTTACTACAGCAGCTGCATATATTCGCAAGAGGCAAGCTATTGTTTGAGCACTCGCTAATCGCTCGCGTTCATCGTTCAACCAGCTTTTGATGACTAACAATAACCAAATGCTGAGCGAGACACATGCTTCCTGTTTATACTTGAATGCGCATGCCCAGAGTCCGCGAATGGTCATGTGTAGGCATGGGACGATAACCATTTTCAAGGTATACTGCGGTTTGAAAAAGTCAAGGTATTAAAACCGCCAAAATTTTCTGTAATACTGTTTTTTTTTTAACATTTTTTTTTTTAGGACAGCAGTATCTCCAGCAGAAAAAATATCCAAAGATGCCGTTTAAAATTGTGAAGAAACTGTGTTTTTGAAACTAATGAAGACAGCAGAAATCAATTAATCTTTTGAATTATTTAGCCTGACATGTTTACTGCTCCAAACTATTATAAATTATTATTAAATGTTTTCAAAAGGGGAAAAACGTATAGAAAGAATATATTTTACAGCAGTGAGCACAACACCGTGAAACCGTGATATTTTTGTCCAAGGTTATCAAACCATCAGAATCTTATACCAGCCCATGCCTAGTCTTGAATACGTTTTTGGTGGAGAAGTGTGGATGGAGATATGTTTAGAAACGCTAGATGAAATGCTAGTGTGGATCGTTTTTGATCTAAAACGCCATTTTAAAATGAAAACACATTAGTGTAAACAGGGCCTTATTTTATGCTAGGCTAGTTGACTTAAAAATGAACCCTTCCAAATATACCCAAAAGCTCTCCATAAATGTAGTCTCTATAAAATGTTTTTTTTTTTTTTAAAACATCTTTATCAGCTAATCACAGATGAAGTGTGGGAACCCTGTTTTGAGCTCACTAACTAGTGTGGTCTCCCTCCAGGTGGTCTGTGTGTTATCGAGTGAGGAAAAAGAAGAAAAAGCCTCCAAACTGGGAGGCTGTATAGTCAGAGCCTCGGATAAGACAGGGAGGACGGTTGCTATAGAAACAGTGTTCCTCGTCTTTATTCCGATCTGCGTCATCTGTATTCCTGACACAGACTGTAGGATTGAGCTGCATCCTCTCTTTCTCTGCTCTGACAGGAATGGATAGTGTTACAAAACGGAAAAAAAAAATCTGTTTTTATTGCCACCTGTTTGGGCTCACAACAGTTACTTACACATATTTCTGTGACGACAGATTTTTTTCATAGTTTTGGCACAGTCTGTTCACTCTTGGGATGTTAGTAAATCTCCACAATTGACCATTGTTTAAACTAGCGATAAATTATTCAATGCAAATTAAGTATTTAGAGCTACCGACTGTAGTATTGGTAACCTAGTAATAAGCATAGACTGTCAAAGATATGGACGTAGTATCAGTGACATCCCCCATAGGTTTCTGAAGAACCCAAAAGAAGCTACCAGTAGGCATAGCCTACTGTTGCCCTTTTTGTTCGTGCGTCATCGCACCGACTGGGGGATACCAAACAAGCTATAGACACCTGCTAGCATTTTGCTTTGACTGTTTTTTTTTTGGGGAGAAACGCTTAATACTTCATTACCTGCAACTCGTTTGTGTTCTGACAACATGTGCTTGGTTGTACGCTATATCAATAAAGTGTTTACTCTTTTAAAAACACTGTTGTAATACATTGAGCCATTAAACATTTTTCTCATGATGTTTTTCTACAGGAGGAAAACGCGAATTACTTTCAAACACTTCATATATAGTCTTTGTTAGTAAATGCAAGGCTATTAATGAAATCCAGGCATAACTCTGTATGACAACACTTCAGATGACTGTTCTAGAGCCTACAGCTAATCAATCTGTCAGATTCAATCTGTCAGAAAAATATAAATGATAAATGATCTTAAATAAAACAAATACATTTATAGATATGGTATATAAGTATATAATTTCATTCACCTGGGAAACGGAGGCCACGTGAATGGTTTGCGAACACAATTAAGTACACACAGCATGCTATACTATCTGATAATTGTAGGAAATAAATCCAAAAGGCAACTGACTGTGTAAAGCCACATAAAACAAAACAAAAATACGATGTATATGCCGAGTTCAGCGGCTAATCAGCTGAGGTGAAGTTACGACAACCAGCGAGACCTAGCTGTCACTCAAGTGGCTTGCCCTTGATTATGCAGACTTAATATAACCTAATATAAACAAAACGGATGAGTTGTAAAAAAATTCACCGCCCCTCACAGTTGTCATGAAGGGTATTATTAGCTATATAAACCAAAATCCTTCTTTGTACCAGGCTGTAAACACCTTTTTTCTGCTGTAAAGTTGGCCATTTTAACAGTGGGGTCAATAGAAATTTGCTCTTATGGAGCCAGGACTAGCATAATTTCGATGAATTGAAGTTTCAGTTACTTCCATATTAGCTTCACGAGGGAGTGCTGGAGGTTGCCGCTTTCTAGTAAGGCAAGGATGATGGAGACTGAAGCCTGGTTTCTACTCGACGCACCCACTAGCTGGCTTGAGTGCGCGCGGCGAAGGTGATGTCATGTTGGTGTTGATGGATTTTAACTTTGGGTGTGCACGGGTCTTTGGGTGTTGTAGCTCATTTTAATTAAGTAGTTTGAACAAGTAAAAAACTATATATTTTTAAATGTTGTTTAATTTTCACTGCTGAAAGTCTAAACACTGAAGAGCAAATCCATTGATGTGCAGCTCTACAAGTTCCAAACCAAGCAAGCCAGTGGCGACAGCGATTCACCAATTGGTTAAAGTGAAGGAAAAACCTAGAGAGAAACCAGGCTCAGTTGGGCAGGACAACTTCTCGTCTGGACAAAGTTCTTTTGCAGAGCTGCAGTCTAGGCGCCGTGGGCTGGAGAATGCTGGATGTCCATCACAGAGAAGCTGCAGGTGTGAGTAGCTCACCGGCAGGTGTACAGGCACTGGGGTCTTTCAGGAATCAGTCTCATGCTCTCCACTCCTCCTAATTCATGACACACATGCACTGTTTTAAAACATTTTAAACTTGTAAAACTCACTCTTGATCACATTTGATGATGATTGGTGATCTTAGCAAACTGAACAGACTTTTATTTACGGTTACTTAGTTTGCGCACGTCCTGGTCCTGTGTCTGGTTGATATGATTATACACATTACTAAGGAAACATGTTAATACACAGCTGTCAGTCAATTCGGTGGGCGGGGGGACCGCACTCCTACGTCAAGTTGCGGTCGATCTCAAAACCGCTCCAATTGGTCCACCGTTTTTATGTTGTTAAATTGGAAAAAAAGGACTGGGTGTGTTTATATCACCCCAATATGATGGTCTATACACTATACCTACACATATGTCTGTCCAAACAGCTTGAAAATGAGATTTTTCACCATAGGTGCACTTTTAGATTTATCTGAAATCACCCCCTATACCTCATTCAAGCATATTCCCTACTTCAGTCCACTTGAAGCAGTGAATGAAAACAAGCGTGTGGATCTGGAGTGAATCTGAATGCAGTTTTGTTTGTGTTTTGCTGGTTGATAAAATCCTCTGAAATATTAATTTTACACTTGATCAGAACTTGTGATAGTTATTTAACACTTAGCAAGCTGTCTAATAGTATTTTCATGTATACAAGCGTTACATTAATTAAATATTTTTATTTTAAAACTTTCACCGATAAGATTGCACTATATTGCCGCCATCTTGTTGACAGATACAGAAATTTATTTGATGCGCAAACCATCATAGTGTGTTTTCTGGCAGTTGAGTGTACATGGGTTGTACACTCGTCATTGGAGTGCATTGTGGGACTGATTGAGTACACTTCAGAACGTCTACTATGACTGCTTCTTCAAATAGTGCACTAGGCTCATTGTGGATGCGTACCCAGGTCTACATTTCTGGAGACCGTGAAATATGTACCCAGAGGTACATCTGCTTGCAGTTTGTGGTTTCACGAATCCACCAGAGGCCACTGTGTACACCATCTGATGATCTGAATTTTCTCTCGTATATGCCATTTGCACGTCCTCTTCTCATTTAAATCTACCCGGAGCTGCAATAAGCATTTCAGCCGAACAGCTTGCTGTTGACCGACTGACCCACCACCTCCTTCCCTAAACCCAACTGATAGTACTTTCAAAAGCAATCTAATAAAGATTTTCAGATTTTACTAAGTTTTTAGTCTGTTATTTATTTGTTTATTTTAAGAGTTCAGACTTCGCTATTACTTGATACTAGTTGCCAGTTTGGCAAGCTGTCCCAGAATAAAACCCTGAGCTAGGAGATACTTGGTCCCAGGGCTCCTGCCTGGTCGTACAGCATAGAAGGGTATTCGAGATCAGCTAAGTCTTAAGAGCACCCCTTGTAAAGGAGTTGATGGGGTGGATGGGGGGATTTTTTAACAACAAAGATAATGGAAGTAAGAAAAAATGGGCTGTTAATTGAAGGCTTTGATTCATCTGTTTGGTTTTTTGATGATTGTTGATGTGGGACGATCAAAGTACTAGAGACCCAGACTTAAGTAAAAGTACAAGTGCTCTATCAAAAAAGTGACATATATATATATATATATATATATATATATATATGATGGGTCAAAAACTAAAATAGGGTAAACTACATAGGGTCACGTGTGGTCTTTTTCCTCATCACCACAAACAGTTGAAAGTGAAGGAGTGGTGGAATTTCTGGGTTTTCCATGTCTAAAACAAACTAAAGTGCTCTCTCTTCTTTGATCGTCTGATCAATGAATGATTGATTCGTAACATTTTTATAATTGTAACGAGTAACTATGCAACACATAAAAAATCTACTGGAGTAAAAGTATTAAGCTCATCGAAAATATGTACTGAAGTAAAAGTAGAAGTAGGAGAAAAAAAACAATACTCCAGTAGAGTATACAGATACAACCTTTTAGTACTTAAGTACAGTAGTAAAGTAGTTCTACCTCTTTACTATATATCTCTGGGGACGATCAATTATAGCACTTGATCATCTCGAAATTAGTTTATAAAACTTCGCTTATTTTTTGCTTTCGTTTCACCTGGTTTCTGGAACCGTTCTTCGCCAGACTTGAACCAAGTCGTCAGAGTCCACTCCACACCTCTTCGCATCCCAAGTCCAACAGCGTATGTGGCGAATTACTGGGCAAACTGGTAACACCGGAAAAGCCTTCCATACGCAGGCAAGCGGTCAGTGATATTGCAAAAAGGAACAGAAGCTTTCCGTCCCATAGTTTTTGTTTTACAGATGAAATGCAGCCATTCATACCTCTGGATACATATTTCGCGATCTCCAGAAATGTAGACCTAAGTATGTATTCACAATTAGCCTGTGTTGACAATTTAAGGGTATAGGGGGCAATTTCGGATAAAGCCATTCATTTATCTATGCTTGTGAATTGCATTATGGGACCTTGATCTTTCCTCCAACAACCTATGGTGTTGAAACATTTGCAAAAGATGAAACTTTGTTTGACATTTTAAATAGTTTGTATTATATATTGTCTGGGTTGGTGTTGTAAATTATGGCTTAAAAACCTGGTAATAAACTGCCAGTACTTTTTTCTGTTTTTTAAGGGCTTATAACTAAATTAATTATTTGTTATACAAAATTTACTTTCAAACTACTAAAATGTCAATAAAAGTCACTTTGTTATAAGCCAGAGGTAAATTTTCAACATCAAAAGCTGACAGAGCAAAGATTAATGTTGCATAATGCAAGTAATAACCATAATTAAATCAAAACCCCTCTGAATCTAAAAAAAAACGCTTTTAATTTAGATTTTTTTACAGTTATGTGCGTGTTCGTCAAAGTTTACTCAACGACTGCATTTCCATCTCACATTAGTTGCATTGCCCATTAATGAGGTCTACCAATTTAACCTATTGTAAACAGTCATCAATTAATCATTGGCATCTCTAGTTCAGATAACTAAAGATATCTGGAATGTTGGGGTCCGTTTTTCGTACCTCACTTAAATGATCTAAGATGATTTGGCAGATCCTGGATCTTTTAATCTTGACAACTGATCTCTGGCTAATTTGGTTCTTCAAACAAGTTCGCAAATCAGATTAAAATGTCTAGATGAACTGATCTGAGATCGTTGCTGGTGTTGTGAAGGACAGATATATCGATCCTCGAAATCATGATATGCAATGCAACGGGCACAGTAGTGCATTGACATCAACTGATTGATATTCATCCATGAATATTATCATCCATGTGAGGAAAATTACATAAAAATTTGCAGTAAATGGTTCGTTAAATATGATAGGCAGTAACTTTCCACCTTTGTTGTGGGCTGCAGGCTTTACACTCTTTACGTGTCAAGAGTATTTAGCAATTTATTTAGTTTTACATTTTAGATTAAATAAAATTAAAATAAAAAAAATTATAAAAAATTATAATTAAAGACAATTTTCTTTACTATACTACTTTACTAAGGAATTTAAATAGATTTT
>CAIGQZ010001236.1:4310687-4327857 GCA_903798205.1 Danio tinwini
TGTGTGTGTGTGTGTGTGAATGAGAGAGAGAGTGCATCTGTTATGGTTCTGTGTAGTCATTTGTTATAGTTGTCTGTAGCATACAGCTCAGTGTTTTTGGGAGGCGTTTTTAATCGCTATACATTTTACATTCTTCCTTGGCCCAATATGTACCTGCCATGTGTATAGGAACATTGTTGACATGATATATGAAACACAATCAGTAGTTGGCAAATATATCTGGTGCATTTGTTTGTACATATGACTTTTGACTTTGAAAGTATCAGTGCCTCACCAGCCACAAACCTCACTGCACATCACTGGAATATACACAATGTTGAGTCTGGATTATAATTATATAATTTGTAATATATAAAAGTCTTTTTTTTAGGTCTGTGTGAGGATTTTAAAAGCATTCAGGGATGAGAAATTGTACCGTTTGTAACTTTGGCAAATTAATAACAATTAATTTGATTGAGTTGTTTATCAAACGGTGCTGCACAGTGGTGCACGTTCGCCTCACAGCAAGAAGGTCGCTGGTTCGAGCCTCGGCTGGGTCAATTGGCGTTTCTGTGTGTGAATGAGTGTGTATGGATGTTTCCCAGTGATGGGTTGCAGCTGGAAGGGCATCCGCTGCGTAAAACGTATGCTGGATAAGTTGGCGGTTCGTTCCGCTGTGGAGACCCCAGATTAATAAAGGGACTAAGCTGAAAAAAAATGAATGAATGAATGAATAAATGTTTATCAAACGAAGACTATAAGGCAGTGCTTCTCAAACTTTCTTCACCAAGTACTGCTGTACTTAAATGTAAAGTATTATCATAAAGTAGACTATTCATTAATACCTGGAAATGTTCCTCGTAAATATAAGCTATATGTCATCATATTCATATATAAACTCCTTGATAAATTTTGAAATATATGTGGCATGTACATAGCTATGACATATTTGTATGTCTTTGAAATCTAAAGATTAACTTGTATTTTTAATATATAATTTTGATTTACATATTTAAATTAGAAATTAGATCTGCTTACTGTGCGTTAGAGTAGGCTATTTGTGTCAGAAAAGAAAGTGATTCAACTATACCTGTCAACATTGGGATATAAGAATACGGGATACGGCCCAACAACCGTTACAAATATGGGGAGGAAATTAGATTCAAATGATAACATAACAAATATTGAAAAAGTTGAAAATAAAATAAAAGGCTTGGCCTATTAAAATCAATTTACTGATCACATCGATGTTATCGTATGCATCAAAGGGTTAAAAGTGTGTTAATTTCTTTTCTTTAATTATTCAGCGATTCCTCCACGTACCACTAGAAGGAAGCTTGCGTACCACTAGTGGTACACGTACCACAGTTTGAGAACCACTGCTATTAAGTTTTAAATTATTCAATTACTTTATAGGTTGTTTTCACATGACGTCATTGATAACGCGCGAGACTCAGATGGAGGGTGTTTCTTCTGCATAAGAATCGCTATCAGAACATCAAAATGTTTCTGTTTTATGTTGTTTATAATTGTTTAAATCGGCCAAAATGATAAATGGCAAACAGATTTTATAGACTTTCAAAAGTTTTTTGCTCAAAAAGGGGGGAAAGTTCAAGAAACTGTCTGAAAAACTGAAGAAAATGCAGCATGTAATAAACATTTATTCAATACATTTATGTGTACAAACTTTTTTTGAACGCGATGATTCGTTTGATAGCACCAATAATTATTATTTAAAGACCAAGCTATGTGTATTATATGTTAATGTGTTACATTAATCCGATACAAACACCACCACACTTATACAAAATCCAGGAGAATATAAATAACGTATTCTGCCATGTAATCTTTGTCTTGCTTTGCAATAATCCATGTCTTTACTAGCGTTTCGGCAGAATAAACCATAACGTGGACATCGAGATGCTCATCAGCGGCGAATGTTTATTGATAGTAAGTTAATTAAGTTCAATCCCCCTCACAAAAATAAATTAATAATATAATGTAGACTATGCGTCCACACTTTTGTATGCTTTCATCTGTTATTTTGTGATGTCTGGAAGATATCCGCATGGGGGAAAACTAACGTTATAGTAATTTATAATAAACATGTTTTTGAACCACATAATAATGTGTACAACTCTTTGTTAATGAATGCTACAGAATACTGTAGCATAGTAAACTGATAAACTTTAATAAATAACATTAGTTTAAACTGTGGTGCATTGTGATGGTGTATAATTATAGTGTAAAAAGCTGAAGCCTCTTAAATAATTTGTTTATTTCTACAGGTGTATCATACCACAGCAACAATATAATTACTACAACAGTTTTATTCAAGTAATTATTTATAGTATGCTTCCAAACATTATAGTATTTACTATAGTATTTTCATATAACGTAATAGCTTATACATTATCTACCGCCCTGACAGGCAAATATAGTTTAGTTCTGTGGAAAACCCGGCCCTCTTCATCATGTAAGGATCATGCCCAAAATATGTGGTTATTTTCTATTTTTATCTACTTTGAAATATTGTATAAATCGCTAAAATATAGACTTTCCTCTGTCTCCTATTCAATCTTTTACTTCCTGCCCTCCATCTGAATTTTGCGAATCACCAGAACCAGGTGATTGAAAACAACCTATACCTGAATGCAGTTTGACTCCTCTGAAGACAATAAAACTCTGTTTATTTAATTAGTGTCTTTATTAAATTAATCTATGCTTGTAGTTCTTTTTAATTTCCGTATATGCACTCCCATACAGAATCATCCAAATCAATGTAAAATGTATTTTTTTCCCAAATAGTTATTCAACAAATCTAGTGAAATTGTATTCCTGTCACGTTTGTGGATCTTTTCTGTTTTTCTTGCATGTGTGTGTGTGGGTGTGTATGTGTGTGTGTGGGGGGGAAGTGGGTGTGTTTTGTTTGGGTTTTTCACCACGTGGTGTGTGTGTGTATGTGTGTTTACATTCATCAGCTGGGTGGTCACGTGTTTTGTCACTACTCAACTCACAGGTGTTTGTTATCAGTCACAGCTGCTGCGCATTCCGCGCGCTATATATGTTGAGTGTTTTGTAGTTAGCATTATCAGTTCGTTGTTTGTTCACTCCTGTGTCTGCTTCTGTTAGACTCTCTCGCTCGTGGTGGTGGAGGCTATACGACTTAGCCTGTTTCATGTGGACCTTATGCACGTCTCTGTTTCTTTGATGTTGTTACTTCTGCCTGCTCTGATGCAACATTATCTGTGAGAGACTTCATCCCAATCCGCTACTCTGATGAACTTTACCGCTGGTAAGCGTGTCGATTTCCTGGAGAGTTGCTACCTAGAGCTAACCTTCCCCTTCCCTCGATATCTGGTGGATATCAGTGATAGACTTCTATCTGGCGCTATTTCTCGGATGAACTTTATTCTCTGTGGAGCCTTTGCATTCCCAGTGTGAGCACCCTTGCTCAACACTCTATCTATGGTGAGATCAAACCAGTTGTGACTCTTTTAATAAATCATCTTGATAAATCATTTTTTCACTTGCAATTGGGTCACCTGTGTATATCTTTGTGACACCTATTGCAATATAAATCGCAGAATAAAGTAATATTGCAATGTAAGATTTTTCCAATATCGTGCAGCCCTATTATTGACTAATAAAATGCAAATGCTTATATGATTTCGGAGGAACACAGTTTAAAAAGTCGTATTTTCTGCTTTTTAGTTGATGTATTATATGAGAGACTTGCTTTTCTTACCAACCAAGTGGTTCTAATTAGATTTGCTTTGTACCCCTTAAAAGTTAAAAGCTATTATTATTTTTCATGTTTTTCAGTTTTCTATTCTCCCAAAATCATTCAGATTTTTATTACAAACTTCTGTGCAGGAACAGAAAAAATGTCTGCAGAAATTCTGTTGAAATTGAAAATCTCATGCAGTAGAGTGTGAGGGTATATGTATTTATCTCGAATGATCAGTTGTCATGATTCGGTTCATGTATTCTAATGATGTATAAAGTCAGTCTAGATGTGCCAGTCACTGGAGTTAGGCAAACAAACTGAGGGTGTACTCACACTAGGCATGGTTGGCTTGAACCAAGTCTAGGGCTGCGTCCGAAACCGCCTACTGCATTTGAATTTAAACGTACTTCTCGGCCATTAGAAAAGTACGTTCTATACAGTATTAATGGGAGAAGTATGACTGGAATTAGGACCTACTACATCCGCCATTTTGTCATGGTCATGTGACCTACATGCTTCAGTTGCGTCGCTTCACTCCCATTCATGAATTCTCTCGTGGGGCATCATGGGATAGAGCAGCGTGCATGGGATGCGCTCTTCAGAATCTCGCCGGAAGTAGTAAGTCATCCTGGCACTTCTTGCATACTGATTTTCGAATTCTATGAATTCGGACATACTACTCAGCTCGCATACTGATTTTAGCATATGCGGCTTCAGACTCAGTCTGGGTGCAGTTGTCCCCTGCCCCTCTCCACCGACGGCCTGCACTCACACTGCATTTTTACCTATCGAGCCCAAGCATGCTTATATGCCATTGAATATGCGACTGTTCAGTTTAAACAGGAAGAGAAGCGCTCTCAATCAGTACTATGGAGATTGCTTTAGTTCAGGAATCTCAAACTCAAATTGGCAGGTGGCCATATCAGTGACTGACAATTCACAGGAGGGCCGTTTTAACACATGAAAAAAGTGAAAACGTGATGTAATTGATACACTCAGACATTCTCAGAGTAGCTCCTTCTTTTTGTTTCTTGTTGTACACATTGAAGGGGGAGTTTAAATTGCTATGAAAATACTACAGTTTAATAAAATGTATAATAATAATAATTGTTATGTCCCAATCAATTGTTGCTTAACCAAAAGTTTAACAGATAGCGTAAGACAGCAGAAAACAGACTGGGTAACTTTATTGACATTACTGGGAATTGTTCTTCTCAATATCTTTCTTTTTTGTAAAACTACAACAGAGGGGGAAAATATGTAGGGGAGTGCGGGGCACAAAGTAACGCAGGGTTAAATGTAACACAGAGTTTTAAGGTATTTGCTCAGGGTTAACCATGGCATGCTTCAGGGGTTTCTTACCACAGTGTCGGCAGACGTCTTCCTGTCATTTATTGAAAAAGTTCGGCGAATTTTGGATGAGAAACCCAGGAGAAACAATTTTTTGCAGCATAAAAGTATTTTTTATTACAGTCAATATTTTTTTATTTTACAAAATCTGTAAAAGTATAAACATAAAACCTTATGTTGTTGTGTTTTCAAGGCTAAAAGTTGAAACCATTTTGAAAGATGTATAAAACACAGACACTGCTGTCCAGTTTTGAGGAAAACATGACACAGTGGGCTTAGTTGTAACAGGGTGTTACAATTAAGCCAAACACTGTTGGACATCAATTAAACTAACAAAATAATTTGTTGAATTTTAAGTGTAATGTTGAGAACTTTTTAAATAAAATGTTTTTTAATAGAAAATAAAAATATTTTATTGCTAATAGTGCAAATAATGCATTGTATAATAATGGATAAATGGATAATATTGCAAATAGATGCAAATGTGTTTATCCAATAAACAAATAAATAAATAAACATACTGTGCCATGTAGAATAAAAAAAGAAATAAGCCAATTACTGAGGAAATATAGCTACTATTTAAAGTAAACTGAATTTAAATTAATAGTGTGAAATCTGCCTTTATAAGCATGTGTTACAACTATTTCCCTGTCTGTTACAACTTGCCCTGCAGGTGGGGTATATAGTAACATTTTTACTCCTGGTACTTTTGGCAATACTGCACAGAAACCATAGGTCTGGTGCTCATTTGCAGGAGAGTCTTGTGTTGTTGGTAAAAAAATATGGTTTGTCTAACCCTATTACTTTGTTCATTATTTGACCAAAATCAAAAAGTGTTACTTTGTGCCCCGCTCTCCTCTACATATTCACATTTACTTTGCTCAATTAAGCCAGCAGTAACATTTTACTACTGCACATTTTTATTCAAATCTTAATTTGCATGTGAGAACAATCTCTTATTAAATGAGACCATATAAATCTAATATTAGCAAAATGATCATATTTACACCACCAGCATAACATGTAAGCCATGAAGAAGTGTTTGTACAACAAAATACAGGTGGTATAAAACTGATTATAATAAAATGATCGTTGAATATTTACAAAAATAGAGCACTTCTAGACATATATTTGAAGAGCCTTCTGGCAGGCGCTTCAGGCTCCCCCTGACAAAAACCAGTAGACTAAGGAAGAGCTTTTTCCCCAGAGCTGTCTCCCTTTTAAACTCTGCCCTCCACTGACTCTTTTGTCCCCCTAATACACCCCCACTCTCCTCATAACTTATACTCCTCATAATCACTGCACTATTTAACAATTGCACATTTAAAAATTGCACATATTAATTGCACTACATTGCACTAATTCATTTATTTGAACTGTACACACCCACTGTACATACACATTTGTAAAAATTTATTATCCATCTGTACACTGATTATTAATAGCAACCTGTACATATATCCATCTATTGCAAATCTCTGATCATAGCTCATACAACATGTATATAATGTTCATAGTACATCCATTTGTAAATATCACCATAGTTTTTCTATAACTGCACTTTATAACTTATACCTGTATCCTGCACTTGCTGCTATTGCACTCCTGATTAGACCTAAACTGCATTTCGTTTCCTTGTACATGTGTAATGACAATAAAGTTGAATCTAATCTAATCTAATATAATATTATCTAATCTAATCTAATATTATCTAATCTAATATTTCAACGTTTAAATCAGGCCCTGAAATAATCTGCATGTGCGTTACTATCGACCGCATGCTGAGAGAAACCGAAAGTAACCAGAATATATAGTACAGTACCCTAAATGTCCAGCAGGTGGGGGGGGGGGGGGGTTGGGGGTCAAAACCACAAGTGTATATGCGACAGCACAACAATGACAGTGATTCAAAAATATATGTTTTGTTGGGCCGAATCTCAATATATTTTGCACGTCAGTATGAGACTTCTGCTTTAGTTATATTGCTTTGTATTATTTTGCAATCTTGCATCGATCCACCGTTTTTTTACGCTCACAAATTTTCATTAGGGCAGTACAGAGGCTTAGTGGTTAGCACTGTCACCTCACAGCATGAAGGTCGCTGGTTTGAGTTCCGGCTGGGTCAGTTGGCATTTCTGTGTGGAGTTTGTGTGTTCACCCCGTTTCCTCCGAGTGCTCTGGTTTCCCACACAGTCCAAAGACATGTGCTGTAGGTGAATTGGATATAGTAATATGTAACTAAATTGGCAGTAGTGTAAGTGTATGTGTAAATGTTAGAGTGTATGGATGTTTCCTAGTGCTGGGTTGCAGCTGGATAGACATCGGCTGTGTATGTGCTGGAAAAGTTGGCGGTTCATACAACCCCTAATAAATAAGGGACCAAGCCGAAGAAAAATGAATGAAATTGTCATGAAAGTCAATGTGCTGAAAGTATTAGGATGCTTGCTGAAGGTGACAGATAAAGTGCAGTGAGGACTTTGCATCTTTGATAAACTATGACAGTTCACATTTATTGAAAAGTAAGAACGAGCCCTAAATCCATATGAAACTGACTCTTAAAAGTGACGTTGTGTCTTCACAGGCACTACCGAACCACATTCCGGTCCAACCCATGAATAACCAAACCAGAGCACTTGCACTTGTTAAATAAGCCAGGATATGGGGGTTAAACACGCCTGGGAACAGTTTGGACAGCCTAGTGTGAGTACACCCTGAGGGGCCATTCACACAAAATTTGCGTCTAAAAATTGCAGCATGCAGCAATTTCTCCAGTTTTGCCCTGTTGCTGTCAAAAAATAATAATAATAAAAATGAAGTTGTTTTGCCAACTTGCTACTCTAAATGGAAGTTCTATTGGTCCGCTGCTTTATAACTTGGCAACAACATTAATGAGAGGTGCTTCGTGTAGAAGTTAATTTATCTCGACAAGTCATCATAAAAATGTAAATATTTTCATAAACACAAAAGACTGCACCTTAGTACCAATCAGAGCCGAGTAGGCTTTCTAAAGTCAAAGTCAGCTTTGTTGTCAATTCAACCACATGTACAGGACATACAGAGAATCGAAATTCCATTACTCTGACCCTAGGTGCCTAACATATAATATAAATACAAAAATACAAAAAAATAGAGTTGTAAAAAAATATACAATAAATACAATTATAGAATGTAGTCTAAAAATATATGCATAAAAAAAATATATATATATATATACATAAGATATACTTTAATCTAAAATTTACGTAAAAAATAAAGTTTTATGAGCAGTACAATTACAGGTAAGAGCATATGGCAATGAGTGCAAACCAGAGTTGTGCAGATGTAAACAATATATAGTGCAAAAAGGCTTGTAAACATGTTGATAAAGTGATAAAGTGTCATAGTGTATAGGGAGGTAGTATGATGTGATTAGCTAGCAAAAAAGGCGGAGCTTAGAGAGATTGAATGATTGAAGTAATTATTTTAGCCACAGTGAGAAAAGAATGAAAGCTTATTATCATTTTTTTTATTTCTTTGAATTGGTGTAAACTTTTAATAAATAAAAAGAAAACTTCCAAAATAAATTACCTCTGAAATAGAATAATAGGAGCGCTTGCTTTGTCATCCAGTTTCTAAAAGGTCTACGCTGAATTTGTTTTGCGCATTTGTTGCAAACTATTTATATGAGCTGAATTTAAACAAACACATTCAATTTAGTAGTGCTCAACTTAATTTTTTTGTTTTAATTCAGCTCATATAAATTGTTTGCAACCACTTACAGTACTTTAAAAAATGTAGTGAATACAATAAATCATTTTTTTCAATGTAATAATAATGAGTGATGCCCACATGAAGAGAGAGACAGAGATGGACAGAGATTCATCACAACACAAACAGTCTACTGGCCTGGCGCTGTGTGTTTAGTGTGCGGTTTCCATTCAGAGTTTAAAAACTCTTGTGTGTTTTGCTCTTTAAGATCTTCGCCAGCTAATTAAAATCTGTCCGAATAGTTGAAATTATTAGAGGTTTCTTGTCAATTATCTCTCTCTCTCTCTCTCTCTCTCTCTCTCTCTCTCTCTCTCACTCTCGCTCTCTCTCTCTCTTTGTGGGTGGTTTTACAGTGCAAAGTTTAATGCCACACAGGCCATGTATTACACAACACTTGAATACAGTCATCTAAGTGCTTTAATTGTAATAATTAATGTAGTCATAACATAAACTGACACAAAGGCTGTAGTTTTTTTGTTTGTTTTTTTGCAAGGATGCTTTACATTTTTCTATAGTTATAGTAAAGACATTTGACACATGGTTTTTGTTTCAAGCCTGCTTTTATTTGAAAAAAGGTTTCTGGAACAGAAAACCATTTGTAACATTATAAATGCATTTATCTTCTTTTGATCCATTTAAAGCATTCTTACTAAAGTATTAATTTTGATCTTTATTCTTTATTTCTACTGTATAACGCTTTTACAATGTGGATTGTGTCAAAGCAGCTTAACATAGAAGTTCTAGTAAATTGAAACCGTGTCAGTCCAGTTTTCAGAGTTCAGTTTAGTTCAGTTCAGTATGGTTTCATTTTCACTGCTGAGAGTCCAAACACTGAAGAGCAAATCCATCGATGCGCAGCTCCACAAGTCCCAAGCCATGCAAGAAAGTGGCGACAGCGGCGAGGAAAAATCTTCACCAATTGACGAAAGTGCAGGAAGGAATTTTGATAATTTCTTTACCAAAAAATAAATACAATTATACTGAATATTAAGATCATGTTACACTTAATATTGCGGTAATGATGCTGATAAATTAGCTTTGCATCACAGGAAAAAATTTAAAGTTTTTAATTTCTCCAAACAGAAACATTTGAATAGTATTTGATAATACTACTTAATGTAAAATAGTTCTCATTATTAAAATGTTACTTTATAATAATATAATAATAATATTGTTTTTGCTGTATTTTTGTTTCCTTAAATGCAGCTTTATAAAGCATAACAGAAACAGATACCAGCCCAAAATAAATGAATCTCTATGTTAGTATCAACAAGGCAACCATTACAACATTTTAGGGTGAATCATCCATAATTATCATTGATATTTTGTTGTTGTTGCAGACATTATTCAGTCAGCTAATAGTAAGAGTTCAAAAACCATGAAAACCTATTGTATGGTATACCATTCAATGTAAAAAACATTAGGGAGTGTTTGTGAATTGTATGCATTCATGTCTGGTCAAAGCTGATTGGAGCATTTTCAGCAGGTAGTTTAGTTTCATCTATGTTTTGGATTTTTTGTATTTGTGTCAAATTATAGCAAAATGCTATGGGACAGGTTGGAGTTTATAGAGTGTGTGTGAATTGATTAAAATAACCTAGTTAATAATATTACACAACTTTACAAAAAAACTACACACACACTTATCAGATATTCAGTGTTCCATCAACTAACCACTATTCTTGTTCTGGCCTTTTGGCTGAGGCCACAGAAGTATGGCTGCGGGCTTTGTTTTTGAACGCACTTCACTATATTTGCTTTTATTTGACTCTCTTGTTCATTAAAGATGTGATTTACCAACAAAAATACATCAAAGTTAAGATTACAATTATATTAAATGAAATTTGTTATAAAACAATAATCTGTCAACAAAGAATCTTGTTTATTTTAAATATATCTGACTATGAGCTTGTTAATGTTAATTGCAAACATATTTTGTCCTTTAATTTTGCAAAAAAATATTAAACAGCATTTACTTCCATCAAATATTTCAACAATTTTTGAATATTTCTTATTATTATTGGCAATGTGCATTAATCTTTCATTCATTTTCTTTTCGGCTTAGCTCCTTTATTAATTTGGGGTTGCCACATTGGAATGAACCGCCAACTTATTCAGCATATGTTTTATGCAGCGGGTGCCCTTTTAGCTGCAACCCATCACTGGGAAACATCCATACACACTTATTCACACACATACACTACGGACAATTTAGCCTCCCAATTCACCTACACCACATGTCTTTGGACTTGTGGGGGAAACCCACGCGAACACGGGGAGAACATGCAAACTCTACACAGAAACGCCGACTGACCCGGCCGAGGTTCAAACCAGTGACCTTCGATGCTGTGAGGTGACGTGCTACCCACTGCACCACCGTGCAGCCCGGCATTCATCTTATAAAGCATTAATCAAAGCAAGGCAAACTCTAATGTGGAAATGAAAACATTAGCCCAAAATCAGTACAATTCATCTTTATTTGTATAGCGCTTATACAATGTAGATTGTGTCAAAGCAGCTTCACATAGAAGATTATAGTAAATTGAAACCGTGTCAGTTCAGTTTTCAGTGTTTAAGCTCAGTTCAGTTTAGCTCAGTTCAGTGTGGTTTAATAATCACTACTGAGAGTCCAAACACTGAAGAGCAATTCCATCGATGTGCAGCTCTACAGATCCCGAACCATGCAAGCCAGTGGCGACAGCGGCGAGGAAAAAACTTCACCAATTGGAGAAAGTGAAGAATTTAAAAAACCTTGAGAGAAACCAGGCTCAGTTGGGCATGACGATTTCTCCTATGGCCAAACGTCTTGTGCAGAGCTGCAGTCTAGGCGCCGGAGGCTGGAGAATGCTGGACCTCAGCGAAGACTCATCTGTCCCTGGAGCTGTCTCAGAGCAAGAGTCTCATGCTCTACATTCTTCCATGACCATCACAGCAGCTGCTCAGGATACGGCCTGGTCCAGGATTATGAAAACCTTGGGATCATCTTGTTGCTGGTCTTGAATCGCATCAGAGAAGCGGCATAGTCTGAGGGCCTCGGGATGAGTACCCCCAGGTGGAAATAGAGAATAAAGGGAATAATTAGTGTAGCTGCTGTTCATAGTGTATATAAACGAGATGCAAAAAATCTGCGTGAAGCACACTCATGCGTCATACCGCTAAGTGATGCACTGAGTGTATGCTTTGCTAAAAAGATAGGTTTTTAATCTAGTTTTGAAGAGTGAGAGTGTGTCTGAGCCTCGGACATTATCAGGAAGGCTATTCCAGAGTTTAGGGTTATAGGTAAGAAGCAGTATTTTATAATCAATACAAAACTTAACAGGCAGCCAGTGTAAGGAGGATAAAATTGGGGTGATATGATTATATTTTCTAGACCTGGTAAGAACTCTGGCAGCTGCATTTTGTACTAATGCAAAACAACATGTTAACTCATTGATTAGTCCATACCTTAACTCATCATTAATTCATAATAAAGTAATGTTTAGTTTACTTATTGATACATCATTATCCATGTACTGTTACAGGCCCGTAGCCAGCCTGGTGAAAGGGGTAGTTCTTTTTGCAGTTATACATATACTGCATTTAGTGACATTTTAAGCAGTACTTTTTTTGCTGGATTAGCTAGTCAGATGTCATCACAACCACACTTTTTGATGTACTAAAATATTTCCTAAAAATTTGCAATAAAGAAAAATTACAACAAGACATTTTTTTTATTAGAATCTGTTAAAGTTTTAAACTGAAGCATACTGTCATTTATTAGGTGAAAAACAAACTGGCCAGCACATTCAACTGTCCTCAGTCACAATTTGGCCATAAAAAAAATAAAATCATTAAAACATAATAATAACAATAATAATAACAATAATAATGAATTCTTTAGAATTTTTGTTGCCTCTTTGGTAAAAAAAGTACATTTGAGAATTCCTGGATATCAACAATAGCCAAAATCTATTCAAATTAAAGCCTGCTTCTAGAGCTTCACACCTTTTTATTGCTCATTTTTATTTCAGCATTAAGGTTCAATAGTTAGAATAAAAGTTACCTGTAAAATGTTTTCTCTGTTTAAAAACAATACAGTAGTGAAAGAAGACTTCTCTTACATCAGATTATAGTCCCACAGAAGCAACAGCCGACAGAGGATTCCATTTGGTCTTAAACCTTTTTTGATGGATTATTTTCATTATTTATGATGGCATAACAGTCAAAATAGGACAAATGAGCTCATGTATGGGACAAATTCTGGACCTTTGTCAGTGAGGGGTGGGTCTTCCCCCCCTGGCTACAAGCCTGAAAAGTTAGAACACATGTTTTATGCTTATAGTAAACATGTTTTTAATAGAGTTTTGGCTGTAAAATCACACCTACAGGTGTTTCAGGCGCAGGTCAGATTTTCTCCAGCTCATAATTTATTTTATTTATATTTATTTTGTCTAAAAATGATTAGACCTGTCCAGTTTCATCTGGAATGCATCCCAGATCACCTTCTGAAGTGATTTGAGCGATTGGATTTACATCTGATCAGAATAAAGCGAATGAAGTGACCAAACAGCCTCAAAAACACAGACGTAACGGCATTAGCGCCTTATGCTGTGAAGTGACATCTGACGGCTGAGGACTCCGCTTGCCATTAAAGCCTTCATTGGACTGTTATTTAAAAAAAATAATGGCAAAAATAGGAAGAAAGGGAGGTCATGTACTGGACAAGTCAAATATACAGGACGTCCCGGCTAATCAGCCTTTAATGCGGCCAGTTAGCCTAGAACCTCATGGATAGGGACAGATTTTGGGAAAAAATTAAATCTGTTAGGAAGTAAGTAACTTTAGCCTTACCTTGTTTGGCAGTCTTTTTAAACATATGTTCAATATTCTGTGATATTGACGCCGCTGCCTGCCTTTTCTGCCACTCTTGCTCTTTTCGACCCATAGCGTTACACAGTATGGATGTCGCATCAAAGATTCACATGTTACCACGCAGTGGGTTATGCCACGTGACTCGCGTCACATTATTGTGGCTTTGAGGCTCCATGGGATTCCAATTACTGGCCATAGTTTTTTAAATTTACACTTTATTACAATGTATAATAAATATAAATATATTATATTAATTATAGAATAAATATATTATATAATATTAAATTACATAAAATAACTAAAAGGACAAATTCTAGACCTTTTGGCCGTGGGGGTGGTTCGTTTGAACCACCCGAACCCCCCTGGCTACGGGCATGTGTTATTATAAAGTGTTACCAGTGTATCAAATGTTTAGACCAGCTGATGAGTAAAAAAAGATCAGTTTATTATATCTTATTATCTGTTTATTTATATATTCACAGCAAGAAGGTCTCTGGTTCGAGTCTGGGCTGGGCACATTGGCGTTTCTGTGAGGAGTTTGCATGTTCTCCCCGTGTTGGCGTGGGTTTCCTCCGGGTGCTCCGGTTTCCCCCACAGTTCAAACACATGCGCTATAGGTGAATTGAATGAACTAAATTGGTGGTTGTGTACGAGTGCATGTGTGTATGGGTGTTTTACAGTACTGGGTTGCAGCTGGAAGGGCAGCAGCTGCGTAAAAACATATTCTGAAATAGTTGGTGGTTCATTCTGCTGTGGCAACTTCTGAAAAAGGGGACTAAGCCAAAGGAAAATGTAAATGAGTTGAATATGTTCTTGACAGACTCTGTCAGAGTGTGAACGGGATGCTCTTCTAGCTAATTACGTGACAATGAGATGTCTTGCAGTTTAGCGATTGTAACAATCAGTCAGTGTGGAGCGCTAAATGACTGTGTGATTCTCTTGCAGGGCTGTTAGTAACACATGTGGCATGTGGGAATCTGAGCAATGATGTTGTGTTTTGTCAGTCCTATAAAGACTGTGAAATATGTTTCCTAATTGGACCGGTCCTCAAACCACTAAGTGCTTAATGTTCTGCTCTGCTATGTGCAGCGTTGCACATTCTACACTGTGTGTGAGTGTGTGTGTGTCCAGCTATGCATTATGCTTGTGTGTAAAGATTGACTCTCATGGATGCGTCAGTGTGTGTTGTTGAGGCTAGGTGGCGCTGTGTCTCTGAGTATGATTTACAGTTATTCCCGCCCTCTGTCAGCCATTTCAGCTTGTCAGATCTGACTGGGATTTTCACATCTCCTTTGACGGCCCACAACAAATCTGTACGCTCTTTTGCAGGTTTTCTGCATTGAGTAGAAGAACAGCATGAAACACTGGCATTGGAATGATATGTAAAATGGGGGAATACATTAAAACCTCTTTCACATCACCTCACGAATATTATTTAGGTGACCAGAGTATCCAAAATCCGCATATCACTTTCATTTCTGTAAATGCAACTAGTGGTTACTTGGCCTTACATTTTGCATAGCTAGTTTTTCATTTAATACACACAATATTTGAGTGTTTACTGTATTTTTTTGCGTATTAGATGGTATTTGCTATATATTGATGGGTATATTAGGTTTTGAGGCAATGCCTACTGGACACAGCACAATAACTTCTGTTTAATTTGGATGCCTGAAGCATAAAGGCCTGTTCACACAAAGGATTATATATTTAATGATAACAGTAAACTTATAGTTTCAATAGGGTCATATTAAATATTATTTTTTTACTAGATGCATTATAACTCTCAGGTGCAATATAACTGTCAGGTGTCATCCCCTATTCATTCATTCATTCATTCATTATCTGCGTAGTCCCTTTATTAATCTAGGGTCGCCACAGCGGAATGAACCGCCAACTTATCCAGCATATGTTTTACGCAGCGGATGCCCTTACAGCTGGATCCCATCACTGGGAAACATCCATAGACACTCATACACTAGGGTCAATTTGATCATACCCAATTCACCTATACCAAATGTCTTTGGACTTGTGGGGGAAACTGGAGCAGACGGAGGAAACCCACACAAACACGAAGAAAACATGTAAACTCCACACAGAAATACCATCTGACCCAGCCGAGGCTCAAATTAGCTACCTTCTTGCTGTGAGGCGATCGTGCTACCCACTGCGCCACCGCATCGCCGTCATACCCTATTTTTGCACTAATATTTATCATCTTACATTTACATCTTGTATATATCTCTCGCTCTACCTCAGACCTGTTTACTTCACATCACCCTACTTCCCTCTCATCCCCTATTTTGCTCTACTGTTTATTGTCTACAGATATTTCTACTGTAACATGTTGTTTAGTGTGATTTGCATTGTATTGTATTGTTATATACATGTGCGATGAGATTAAGTGCGTCTCACTACTCAGTGCAAACATGTAAATATATCCTATTAACATGTTTGCACTGAGTAGTGAGATGCACTTAATCTCATGGCACAAGTATATAATGTACATTGTTGTTTTAGTATGCCCCAAATTTTAGTATGTAAAATGTTTCAGCGCACCAAAAAAGTTTTAGTATGTTTTTTTTGTGTTTATGCAGATGAGACAAGTGTGGTGTTAATCGACAAGAGAAGGCACCAATAACGGTCCATACACCATACTAATCAAGCAAAACAACTGTTTATTGCTGGTACACACAGTTGATATCAATTATCACAATAATATTCAATAATCATAAATCATACTCATGAACATCATTAATCGATATGCAACAAAATTGCATAAAAGGCTTATAATGTGAAATAAAGATGAAATTACATGAATAAAAGTCAGATAATGAAACGCCAAGCAATTTGATATAAGTGTATACAACCTCAGAGATGTGCCACCGTTTTCCTCTTCAAAGACTGGGGAGCCCGTTGCAGTCACATTGGAAAACCAACAAGTGTCTCAGAGAATGCCAGGCGATGCGCGCTTATCCCACGGCTGAGCTTTCAATGTTTCAGCAAGAAACCCTCACCTTTATAGTCAAAATTTGGGTGCTGACCAAAGGTCGGCCTATTAGGTAAGAGTGAAGTGTGAGTTGATCAGGCCCACCTTCTCTCTCTCAGCTAGATGCACATTTCTGATTACAAGGCACAAATTTGAGGTTTGTAGTGTCAGCATGGTCATCTAGAGTCAATATTCTACCTCACGAAATTTGAAGAAAGTTAACCTCAAGTTCCTGAGACCAGTTAACCTCAAGATCCTGAGACCCTTCTCTGGTGTTTGGTCATGCTTGAGAGTCAATATTCTACCTCCTGAAATTTGGAGAAAGGTGTGAGGTTACCTTTAAGGTCATGAGACCCTTCTCTGGTTATTTAGTTGTCCGTTGAGTGTAACAGGGGAGAACAACCCAGTAAATTGGAAAACAACCCATCTATTACAATTGTATACGTGTAAAGTGACAATAAATGGTATTCTTTTCTATTCTATTCTATTCTATTCTATTCTATTCTATTCTATTCTATTCTATT
>CAIGQZ010001236.1:4333701-4344788 GCA_903798205.1 Danio tinwini
GCATGCTGTAATAAGCCGAAGAGCTGATTAGCATATAAAAGAGGTGTGTTTGTGCTGACATGATAATGACTTCATTTAAAAACTCATGGCAGCAGACAGCATCTAGTTTATCTGCATAGTCAATGTGGAGAAGAATTATAATTTTTTACCCTGAAATTTAATGCTCAGAAATGTTTAGTGAATTCACCTCACTGTATTTGTGTTTGAAAGAGAGCGGGGAGACTTACTGTAAAAAGCGAGATGAGAAAAACGAGAGTGCTTGTGTGTGTATGTGTGTGTGTGTGTGTGTATATTGGCTGCGTTTGACGCCAGCTGTCCCAGTGTGTCCAAAAAGCAGGTTTTCTGCAGATTACCTCCCTGAGCCAGTTCTGTCTGCTTACTGGAATGAGATTAACAGCTGTACGTGTGTGTGTGCAAGTGTGTGTGCGTGTGTGTGAAAAGCAGAGATTTGAAGACTCAGCTAAGCACATTTGTGTTGAATTCTGCTATTGTGTTTTTTGTGTTCACTCTTTACTGGTCCTCTTCAGTTTCTGCGTGTGCACCCACTTGGGCAACCCTGGAGACAAGCTCATCTCTTCTGCACCGTAACCATGACAACCCCATCCAGGGCATGACAGTGTCTCGTGCGTGCAGATTGTCAAGTCTGGACACACAGAGGGCTTTATACTGAACTAAGGCAAAATGCATGTCTGAAAACACACTGACGCCTCATAGACAACCTTGACATAACTCTATCTGACCATCTATATCGCTCTATATCTCACAAACGTCTTTTCTGTCACTTTCCTATTGGAGTTGAAAGCGCTCAAGTCAGAATGCGTCTTACAAAAACAGCTATTGTAAGAGAAATAATCAAACATTCATGAGCGAGGGATGAAGGGGGAGGCAGGAATGAGTGAAGGAGAAGGATATCTGGGGAAAAGCAGGAATCTAGGTCACAGATGCCGTGAAACGCACAGACGGCTTCGGCACATCAGCACTCCCTCGTTCATTTCATTAAGCAGACGGTGTCAATGAAACTATAACGATCAATGAACTGCACAAATGTCAATCAAGATATTCACCTTTCTGTTTTTTTTTCCCTGTTAATATTAGCACCAGCTTTTTAGGATGTAATCGCATTGTGCTTTATTTGGTTGCAGTCTGTCTGAATGCATTGTGTGTGAATGGCTGTAGCAGCTTTTTGATGGTGTGGAGAGGCGCAC
Source organism: Danio tinwini (assembly GCA_903798205.1). Classification (NCBI taxonomy): domain Eukaryota; kingdom Metazoa; phylum Chordata; class Actinopteri; order Cypriniformes; family Danionidae; genus Danio; species Danio tinwini. Next base: position 4,334,907 of record CAIGQZ010001236.1, read on the forward strand.
TGCATGTAAAAGCGATCTGTGATGCACTTGCAGCATTTGCAATAACATGCTTTGCATTTATTATTCATTTCTGCATTCCAATGGAAAATTACTCTATATTTATCGAATTAATGTAATTGATATACAGATTCCTTGATATATATATATATATATATATGTGTGTGTGTGTGTGTGTGTGTGTGTGTGTGTGTGTGTGTGTGTGTGTGTGTGTGTTTTGAAAGGAGTCCTATTTTGCTTTTGTGATAAATTTGAAGTCAGAATTGTTTGCCCTCCAGTGAATTATTTATTTTTTTTATATTTCCCAAATGATGTTTAAGAAAGCAAGGAATTTTTCACAGTATTTGCAATAATATTTTTTCTACTGGAGAAAGTCTTATTTGTTTTATTTAATAGCCCTAAGAATAGCCCAAAACTAGACTAGTCATCAAATACACAGGAATGAATGTCTACAGCGTCTAATCTGTGTATGTGATGACAAAATTGCTTGGTGGTATACTGATCCCAGTGAACACTATTGAAAAGGTAGTGTAAATATACTTGCGCAGCAGGGGTGTTTGTTTATGAGCCACACGTGTCTGCTGAGTTTTTGTTAGCGGTTTTCACAAGTGGTTTGTTTGCAGGTGTGACATGAGTCGCTTTGTTTCCTACTTTGATAACATCTCTCAGATCATTTCAACTCACAAAAAGTTTCCTTCAGTGGTTTATAAAAAAAAGAGAGGAAAATTTGGCTGAACTACTTTTTACGGTGCAATACAAATTAAACTAATTTAAAACCTGGTTTGTTCTTGGTTAACTGAGCAGTCAACATGTTTTCAACTTTTATTCTTCTTTTTCTTTTTTAAATATTTCCCAAATGATGTTTAACAGAGCAAGGAATTTTTCACTGTATTTCCTATAATATTTTTTCTTCTGGAGAAAGTTTTATTTGTTTTATTTCGGCTAGAATAAAAGCAGTTTTAAATTTTTTAAAACCTTTTTAATGTCAATATTATTAGCCCTCTTAAGCAATATTTCTTTTTTGATTTTCTGCAGAACAACCCCCCCTACTTTCCCTCCTTTTTAGATGGGCAACATGGCGGCCCAGTGATTAGCACTGTTGCCTCAGCAAGAATGCCACTGGTTTAAGTCCCTAATAAACCAGACGACATTTCTCCCCTCTAGCCCTGCAAACTAGAACTAGCCCATGGCTTGAGTACTCATAAGCTCAGGGCTCTCTCCCGGGACAGCATGCCAAACAAGCTTTTATTATCAATCATGCATGCGAACATGCAAACTCCACACAGAAATGCCAACTGACCTAGCTGCGGCTGGAACCAGCGACCTTCTTGCTGTGAGGTGAACGTGCTACCCACTGCGCCACCGCGTCACCCCGGAAAAAATATACAATGGGGACTAATAATTCAGCAGGGCTAATAATTCTGACTTCAATATATTTGGGGGATTTTTAGTAAAGTGCATGCATAATGCTGCTCTCATATGGTGTTAGAAAGTCATATACTGCAAATTCAAATTTGATCTATGTTTATGATTTAGTATTAAACATGCCATTTAACTAACACAGGCTTATTTTGAAAATGTAGCCCTATATAAATTTTTGGAGATCGTGAATTATGTAGCCAGAAGTACGTATGGCTGCATTTCGTCTTTTAAACGAATGCTACGGGGCAGTATGACGCCGTTCCTTTTCGCACTAACCAGCTGACCGCTTACCTCCATATGGATGGCTTTCCAGCTGTGACCAGTTAGCTCGCCATGTACGTCAGCAGACTTGAGAAGGAGAGGAGTTGACCACGACGATGGGGCTCAAGTCCGGCGAAGAACAGTTCCAGAAAGCAGGTAAGACAAAAACTGAAGCCCAAAAATATAATAAGCAAGTAAATAACAGGGTGAAAAAGTGGTAAAATCTGAAAGCGTAGTAAAAATCAGGCGAGGGCTTTCCTTTTTCTGCATTGCTTTTGAAAACTGTCATTTGGGTTTAGGGAACTATAGGTGGACGTGTCAATTGGTGCTTTTGAGAACACTATTGCTTGGGGTTAGGGAGGAAGAAGGGTGGTTCAGTCGATCGGTCAGTCAGTCAGTCAGTCAGGCGACAGCGGCCTCTGGTGGATTTACTCGAGAAGAGCAGGTGCGAATGGCACTCGTGAGAGAAATTTGAGATCTGAAAATGCATACACAGCAGCCTCGGATTCGCGAAAATAAAAACTGCAAAAAAAAACGTAGCTCTTGGGATGTATTTGGTGCTCTCCAGAAATGTATATCGGGGTATGTGTTCAGAATGAGTTGCTTTTAACTAGCATAATGTGAAAATTAAGTTTAGTTCACAGTGGCAGTTCTTTTTTAAATAGAGCTTGCAGCTGTTGGATTTTTGTTTGCACACACACACACACACACACACACACACACACACACACACACACACATTTTTTGTATGCAGATTCCATCATTGTCAGCAAGCTGAAGTTAAGTTCCTCTTCTTTCTGACCAAAGCAGTACTTGAATGTGACATTGTGTAATTGCGACCACAGAAACAAGAAGTAGATTTTCCAACAAGCTCATGAAGGTATTGTGAGGACACTCTTAACCACTGATATAACACATAACCACAGCTTTTGGCGATGCAGTGGCACAGTGGGTAGCACAGTCACCTCACAGCAAGAAGAAGTCGCTGGTTCAAGCCTTGGCTGGGCCAGTTGGCATTTCTGTGTGATGTTTGCATGTTCTCCCTGGTTCGCATGGGTTTCCTACGGGTGCTCCAGTTTCCTCCACAGTCCAAAGACATGGGGTGTGCTAAAATTGACCATAATGTATGAGTGTGTATGTTTCCCAGTGATGGGTTGTGGCTGGAAGGGCATCCGCTGCATAAAACATATGCTGGATAAGTTGGTGGTTCATTCCGCTGTGGCAAACCCAGATTATTAAAGACACTAAGCTGAAAAGAAAATGAACGTGAATATTAGAATTACCATATTTTATCCATAACCTACAGAAGACAAAAATAGTATTAATATTTTAAAAATAATAAAAATCTGCCTTTTAAATTTTTTCCCTTTGGATTGCGAGCCCTGGAGTGTTTACATTTATATTAATAATATTAATTGTAATATTTAATATGGGCGTCACTGTGGCACAGTGGGTAGTACGCTCGCCTCACAGCAAGAAGGTTACTGGTTTGAGCCTCGGCTGGGTCAGTTGGCATTTCTGTGTGGAGTTTGCATGTTCTCCTCGTGTTTGCGTGGGTTTCCTCCGGGTGTTCTGGTTTCCCCCAAAGCCCAAACACATGCGGTACAGGGGAATTGAATTAGCTAAATTGCCCGTAGTATATGTGTGTAAATGCAAGAGTGTGTGGGTGTTTCCCAGTACTGGCTTACAGCTGGAAGGGCTGTGTAAAACATATGCTGGATAAGTTGGCGCTTATACACTCATACACTCTTGCATTCTCACACATACACTACGACCAAATTAGTTTATTCAATTCACCTATAGCGTATGTCTTTGTACTGTGGGGGAAACCGGAGCACCCGGAGGAAACCCACGCCAGCATGGGGAGAACATGCCAACTGAGCTAGCTGGGGCTCGAACTAGTGACCTTCTTGCTGTAAGCTAATTGTGCTACTCACTGCGCCACCATGATGACAGTACATAATATTTGACTAGATATTTTTCAAGATACTAGTGGCTCGTTTCCACTGACTGGTACAGTAGGGTACGGTACGGGTTGGTACAGGTCACCTTTATCAGGCTTGCGTTTCCACTGCTAAAAGAATCTCAATGGTACTCTTGTGGTGGGCGTGGTGTACGACAGAAAGTTGCAGTCGACGCCATTTTCACTCGAGAAAATGTCTAAAGTAAAGACGGGTCGCTCACATATCATATGAGAAGCACTTCTCACAAAAACAGAAACACTACACACAGCATACATTTAGTCCCTATTTAGGTTCAAAACAACACAAAAATAGCCCACAGTCTTTTTTTCTGGCTTCTCCTTTTGTTTTTTGGCGCGTCACTCTCGCGCTTGTCAGTTTCTGACAGGATCAGGTTTCAAAAGCACGTCAATAATCAAGCGCATGTTATTATCATCAGCTCAAGAAGTTTGTTATTTCAAATATAGACGCGAGTGCAAGCAAGAAAGCGAAACCGCTTGCGCTTCAGACTGGCTCGTGAAAAACTACCGGGCACAGGGTAAATCCTGCTCTTCTTTTTGGCTTTGTGGCTGTTCATCAAGACAATGACAAGGTTCGTTTGAGCCCAGATCGAACAGGGCTTGTTATTATATGTTATATATGGCGGCTTCTTTGTTTTCATTCTTGCTTGTTGCACAGGCTTGTGACGTATCTCTGTAAACCAATAGCGTTCAGCTGCGCGTCTAGCTCCGCCTTTAAGTACACTTTCTCGTGTTTGGTACCCTTTTGAAAGGGTGCCGAAAAAGGGGTACAGTACGGTTCGGTTCGGTACGCCTTTTGACAGTGGAAACGAGCATAAAAGCGAACCGACCCGAACCGTACTGTACCAGTCAGTGGAAACAAGCCACAGTATTCAGCTGAAAGTGACATTAAAGGCTTAACTAGGTTAATTAGGCAAGTTATTGTATAATGATGGTTTGTTTTGTAGACATTCAAAACATATATTGCTTAAGGGGGCTAATAATATTGACCTTAAAATGGTTATAAAAAATTTTGAACTGCTTTTAATCTAGCCAAAATAAAACAAATACGACTTTCTCCAGAAGAAAAAATATTATAGGAAATGCTGTGAAAAATTGCCCTGCTCTATTAAACATCATTTAGGACATATTTGAAAAGGGAAAAAAAATCACAATAGAGCGAATAACTTTGACTTCAACTGTAAATAATGTTTTGTAGTAATATTTTAAGAACAATAGTAACAACCCAATAACTTTGGATGAATGTTACTGCAAGAACGTTTGTCCAAATCTTTAAGTTAAACGTAAAAGCTCTGAGAATATTCCCTTTTAGCTGCGTCATTGCTTTACTAGAGCCGGATTAACCTGCTGCTGATTTTTATAGGAATCCAATGTGAAGATTAAGCGCACGGCTATAACCATCCAGCCATATAAACTGGCTCACTCTGAATTAGCGCTGATTTTAGATTTGCGTACTCACATTAGCACATATTAGCACGGGATTAGTAAACAGCAGATTACTCCAATGCACTTTAATCTATTGTATTGACATCTACTGCATGAGTTTCTGCGGTTTTATGTGTAGACTGAAAAAGTCATGGCGGGGAGGAATGGTGGCTCAGTGGTTAACACTGCTAACTCACAGCAAGAAGGTTGCTGGTTTAAACCCGGACAGGGCAGTTGGGGTTTCTGTGTGCATGTTCTCCCAGTGTTGGCGTAGGTTTCCTCTTGGTGCTCCGGTTTTCCCTACAAGTCCAAACATGAGTGATATAGGTGAATTTGATAAACTAAACTTGGTCTTTGTGTATGAGTGTGTGTGAGAATGGGTGTGTATGGGTGTTTCCCAGTGCTGGGTTGCAGCTGGAGAGTCATCGGCTGCTAGAAACATATACTGGAATAGCTGGCGGTTCATTCCACTGTAGCGACCCCTGATAAATAAGGGACTTAATTGAAGGATAATTAATGAATGAACTTTAACTAATGAACTAACTAATAGCACTGCATTCCTTTACACCCTAATCCAATCTTAATTCAGCAAACCCATCTCTAACCTAACCTGTATCCCACCACAAGACCACCAGAAGTGTTCTACAATACATGATCAACACAATAAGTACATTACATTTTGTTTAATATGCAAGTACATAGTAGTTAAAGCCACCTAATATAAAGTGTGACGGAAAACTGAGCAAAGTGAAAGTATATTTCACTGATAACCTCAGGTTTTGGTCCCAACTGTATATCCCCGCTTTTACCTCTGTTACCCCTGCTGCCTTTGAATCCTCAGTTAATCCATTTGTATGTTTTCAATTGCATATCAAATGGATGTAGAGGTTACTGTAGCATAGCCTAAGCCCCCGCCTGAAGCACAGACACACACACACAGCCTGACTGTGACCTAAATATCTGCACAAAATCACTACACCAGCAGAAATCATCATGCTAAGAGAAATAGGTCACACTTCAGCCCATCACTCGATTAGATTTGACCGTCCAGACTGAAGCTGCTCTGACCAGCGCTTCTGCTCTGTGATTGACTCTGTGCAGGTCATGTTTAATCATCAAACGTCAGCTCTGAATATTTACAGTATGTTTAGATTGTCAGTTGTGTTGAAGGATCCTAGGTGCATTGCCTTTTTACAGCAATGTCACCAGTTTTAGTTCTATCTTAAAGGGATAGTTCACCCAAAAATGAAAATTACCTCATCATTTATTCTCCTCAGAGTTGGCTGTAATTAGTTACAAAGTGACTAGTTACTGTAATTAGAAAACTTTTTTTGCAGAAAAGGTAAAGGTAGGGTATTACTTTTTATTTTCAGGTAAATTATTTACAGTTACGTATAATGTCCTTGTTTAAATACAGTACATAAGTTCAACAGTTTTGGATCAATCAATTAAGAGAAACAGAATAGTAGATCAAGTAGATGAAACATGCTTGAGAAACAATTAACTGAGAAAGAAATGTACTGTGTCAATAAACACTTACCGGCCACTTTATTAGGTACACCTTACTTGTACTGGGTTGGACCCCTTTTGCCTTCAGAACTGCCTTAATCCTTCCTGTCGTAGACTCAAGATACTGGACATATTCTTCAGAGATTTGGTCCATATTGACAAGACAGCATCACACATTTGCTGCAGATTTGTCGGCTGCACATCCATGATGTGAATCTCCAGTTCCACCACATTTTAAAGGTGCTCTATTGGATTGAGATCTGGGGACTGTGGAGGCCATTTGAGTACAGTGAACTCATTGTCATGTTCAAGAAACCAGTCTGAGATGATTCATGCTATGACATGGTGCGTTATCCTGCTGGAAGTAGCCATCAGAAGATGGAGCAGTTGGACAGTGTACCTAATAAAGTGGCTGGTGAGTGTATAAGTAGGTAATTTATATGTAATATTTTTAGTGTTTAGTCAAGCAATTAAATAACTTATTAAGTAACTAAGTTACTTTTTTAAACATTATAATTAAAATGTAATTTAAATGCAACTTTAATGATATTCTCCTTCATGTGGTTTAAACTTTTCTGACTTTTTCTTCTTCTGATGAACACAAAATTAGATATTTTAAAGAATTCTGGTTGCTTGAACCCATAGACATCCATAGCAGGATTAAAAAAAATACTATTGAAGTCAATAGACGCCAGCTACCAGCATTCTTCAAAATATCTTCTTTTGTGTTTAGCAAAACTTTGATAGGTTTTGAGCAAGTAAATAGTGAGTAAATTGTGGCAGAATTAAAAATTTTGGGTGTATCATCTCTAGAAATACAGTGTGCATTTCTGTGTGAGCTTCACAAAGGTGAGTAGACTTGACAAACCACCTGTAGAAACACTTTCTATATGCACTCGACACTTTACTTAAACTCTATCTTATAAGGATGAGGAAAACAATGTTTACTTGTCAATGTACCACAGATCATGTTTCACTAGTTTTCTTCAACCTAATAATACATCTTTTGCACAATATCTTATACAATATCTTATGTAAAAGCACTTGTATAGTCTGTCTTAAGTTATGTGTATAGTTTAAGTATTGTGTTTTTTTTCATGTGTGTCATACAAGTCAAAATAGACCGAATGCATTAAAACACAACACTCTGACATCCACCCGCAAACCTTTAAACATTTTATATACATATACGCTCACCGGACACTTTAATAGGTACATTTTACTAGTACCAGGTTGGACCGGCTTTTGCTTTCAGAACTGCCTTAATCCTTCGTGGCATAGATTCTGCAAGTTACTGGAAATATTCCTCAGAGATTTTGGTCCATATTAACATGATAGCATCACACAGTTGCTGCTGATTTGTCGGCTGCACATCCATGATGCGAATCTCCCGTTACACCACATCCCAAAGGTACTCTATTGGATTGAGATATGGTGACTGTGGAGGCCTTTTGAATACAGTGAACTCATTGTCATGTTCAAGAAACCAGTCTGAGATGATGGCGCTGTATGACATGGCATGTTATCCTGCTGGAAGTAGCCATCAGAAGATGGGTACACTGTGGTCATAAAGGGATGGACATGGTCAGCAACAATACTCAGGTAGGCTGTGGCGTTGACACGATGCTCAATTGGTACTAATGGGCCCAAAATGTGCCAAGAAAATATCCCCAACACCATTACATCACCACCAGCAGCCTGAACCATTGATACAAAGCAAGATGGATTCATGTTGTTGATGCCAAATTCTGACCCTACCATCCGAATGTCACATCGGAAATTGAGACTCGTCAGACCAGGCAGCATTTTTCTAATCTTCTGTTGTCCAATTTTGGTGAGCCTGTGCAAATAGTAGCCCCAGTTTCCTGTTGTTAGCTAACAGGAGTGGCACCCAATGTGGTCTTTTACTGCTGTAGCCCATCTGTCTCAAGGTCGGATGTGTTGTGCATTCAGAGATGCTCTTCTGCATACCTCGGTTGCAACTGTTGCCTTTCTATCAGCTGGAACCAGTCTAGCCACTCTCCTCTGACCTCTGGCATCAACAAGGCATTGGCGCCCACAGAACTTCCGCTCACTGGATATTTTCTCTCTATTCGGACCATTCTCTGTAAACCCTAGAGATGGGTGTGCATGAAAATCCCAGTAGATTAGCAGTTTCTGAAATACTCAGACCAGCCCGTCTGGCACCAACAACCATGCCATGTTCAAAGTCACTTAAATCACCTTTCTTCCCCATTCTGATGCTCGGTTTGAACTGCAGCAGATCGTCTTGACCATGTCTACATGCCTAAATGCATTGAGTTGCTGCAATGTGTTTGGCTGATTAGAAATTTGCATTAACAAGCAGTTGGACAAGTGTACCTAATAAAGTGGCCGGCAAGTGTATATGTTGTTGTAAATTGTTTAAATGAATTAGATTTCCACGTATAATACATAATCCACTGAGTCCGTTCTGAAATGTCGCTTCATTAAGTAATAAAATGAGCGTTTGGTATGAGAGCTGGTTAATTCATCGATCACATCTAAATGAGATTTCTCTCTCACGCTCTCACTGTCTGTAATTTACAGCGCCTGCAGGAGGAATGACAAGTGTGTGAAGTGAAATATGTCTGTCTGTAGTATTTCAGAGCTGCAGCGAGTTGCCCTTGGGCACCAGAGTAAATGCAGGCCATTATGAATTGAGCAGAAGCATACATCACTCATAATCATACCTTATAGCGCTCGATAGATACTTTATGTTGGGAAGATGAATGAATGCTATATCCAATAGTCCGTAAATGTTATTGAGTTTTTCTGGACACGCACCATTAACTTATTATTCTCTGCTGTTCTCTCTCTCTCTCTCTCTCTCTCTCTCTCTCTCCATCTCCATCTCCATCATTGTTCTTTAAAGGGCCCGCACAATCTTTTTAGTATATTAGACTGATTTCGAAAGAGCACATTATATACACTTTTCTATTATTTGGCCCCTTTTATATTTTGTACAAATGTTTTTTTTCTGCTGCTCTGATTTTTTCCCCCTCTTTATAGATCAGGGATTTTCTCTATCTCCAGAAAAAAAAGCAGATATTTAAAGGAGAGTGTTTAATTGTACTTTTATATTACAATTTAATAATATAATACAAATATTAATAAGTAACGTATTGTTTTTGAATGCTTATAAGAGTTGTTAAATATTGTTTGTGTTTTAAGTCCATCTTTGATTGATTTTAGCATATTATGCGAGGTTTGTTGCCAGTTAATATTTAAAAAAATTTAAGAAACACTTATTACTTGAACTTTAATAT
>CAIGQZ010001236.1:4379161-4390338 GCA_903798205.1 Danio tinwini
TTTTTAAAAATGTAGTTGCTTAAAACATCAGGAATGGCTCTTTGTTGAAAAAAGGTTCCTGACCCCTGTTCTAGACAAACAAAACATTTTGTCTTGTTCTAAGAAAAAACGTATTCAAACAAAGTGAGAAATAATCTGCTAACTGTGTACGCAAAATATACAGTTGAAGTCAGAATTATTAGCCCCCCTTTGAACTTTTTTCTTTTTTTAAATATTTCCCAAATGATGTTTAACAGAGCAAAGAAATGTTCACAGTATGTCTGATAAAAAATTTTTCTTCTGGAAAAAGTCTTATTTGTTTTAATACAGCTAGAATAAAAGCTGTTTTTAATTTTTTATGAATTATTTTAAGGTCAAAATTATTTTGAGAAAATTAAATTTGCTTTAAGCTATTTTTTTCTCAATAGTCTACAGACTTGCCTAATTACCCTAACCTGCCTAGTTAACCCAATTAACCTAGTTAAGCCTTTAAATTTCACTTTAAGCTGTATAGAAGTGTCTTGAAAAATATCTAGTAAAATATTATTTACTGTCATCATGGCAAAGATAAAATAAATCAGTGATTAGAGATGAGCTATTAAAACTATTATGTTTAGAAATGTGTTGAAAAAACTTCTCTCCGTTAAACAGAAATTGGGGAAAAAAATAAACAGGGGGGGGGTGCTTGGCTAATAATTCAGGGGGGCTAATAATATTGACTTCAACTGTATATGTCAAAAGGAAAAAAAAGATTATTTTGCTCACTCAATTGGCAGATTATTTAGCTTGTTTTAAGGAAAAACTCACTTAATTTTGACTAACAATTTCTTTAAAAAAAAACAACAATACTTTTGTTCTGTCTGGAAAATACTTCTTGATTTGAGAATTATAGATATTTGGACTAGAAAAAAGACAAAAAAAACATTTTAAATTGCGATCATTTTAATTAAGCTTGCTTTTGAATGTCTGATTTCATTTCTGACTTTCCTATGGGTGCAAATAAAATGAAATGTTTAGTGTCTGATTAACATGACATGCAGCGTGATGATTCACTCCTCCTAGAGTCATTACTGATTTCACCATCACATCATTTAACTGTGTTTAGCTCTGAATAATCTCTGTTTTGTTATCTGCATGAATCAGACACTCAAAACTCAAGTAAACACGCAGCGCGCAGACAGAAAGACTGCAGAGAATGTGCTGCCGTCAGATTTCAAGTGCCCTGTAAACATGTTTGTAGTGCTGTTTGCATTTTAAAGTCTGCCGAATGGGTCACGAGTGAAGAAGTGGCATATTTTTCTCTGAGTGATTCACACGTGGAACATTCTGCACAAGTGTGGGGGGAACATGGTTTGAATATTTTGAAATGAATCATTTGAAGAGGAATGAATCGAGATCTCGAGGGGGTTTTGTGGTGGGTGCTCATGTTCCCCTTAGATCTAAGAATGGCATTTGAGTATGGTTTCCACCCGCTCTGTGCTGTGGTTTAAGGGTACAGTCCTTCCCACTGTATATTTGTCTTTGAAAGATGAGAGATAAATGAAAATGAACACATTTTATGACCTTTTCTTCTGTCTGTATGAAGTTTGTTTGAGGTCAGGCAGATGCCACTGCTGATTTACTGAATGTATGTGATGACATTTTAATACACATCAAATGCACTGCTAAATCTACCAAAAGCCGAATGAAAAAGCATACCTTGTTTTAGTTTTAGTTTTACTGTAGTGAGACTTCTAGAGAACCATTGGCGAAATGTGGACTATTCAAAAACTATATCAAACATTAACCATAAATTATATAGCTATCAAAATGGATGAGACCATAACAAATTATTCATATACAGTGCATCCGGAAAGTATTCATAGCGCTTCACTTTTTTTTCCACATTTTTTTATGTTAGTCTTATTCCAAAATGGATTAATTTCATTTATTTCCTCAAAATTCTACACACAATTCTCCATAATGACAGTGAAAAAAGAGTTTTTGAAATTGTTGCAAACTTATTCAAAATAAAAAAGCTGAAAAATCACATGTACATAAGTATTCACAACCTTTGCCGTGAAGCTCCCATCACTGCAATGACTCAAATCACTTATTAATAAAGTCGTCTGGAATGACAAAGAAAGCATTTCTGCAGGACTCCCAGAATTCATCAAGATTCTTTGGATTTATCTTCAATGCCTCCTCCTTCATCTTACGCCAGACATGCTTAATAATGTTCATGTCTGGTGACTGGGCTGGCCAATCCTGGAGCACTTTGACCTTCTCTGCTTTCAGGAACTTTGATGTGGAGGCTGAAGTATGAGAAGGAGCGCTATCCTGCTGAAGAATTTGCCCTCTCCTGTGGTTTGTAATGTAATGGGCAGCACAAATGTCTTGATACCTCAGGCTGTTGATGTTGCCATCCACTCTGCAGATCTCTCGCACACCACCATACTGAATGTAACCCCAAACCATGATTGTTCCTTCACCAAACTTGACTGATTTCTGTGAGAATCTTGGGTCCATGCTGGTTCCAATAGGTCTTCTGCAGTATTTGTGATGATTGGGATGCAGCTCAACAGATGATTCATGGGAAAAATCTACCTTCTGACACTTTTCCAAATAATCAACTAAAAGTCAAGCTATTGTTTGTTGCTCTTACAACTGGGATCGATGACAAGACTTTTGTCAGGTAGTGTAGGTCATGATTGATTCTACTGAGTTGTTTTACATAAAAATATCCTAAAACCACTAGAACAGTGTTGTATATTTTGCTGACTTTTGTATTTAGTCTCCCAAATGTTTGGAAGAATGTTTAGATCTGAAGCAATTGTAACTATTTTAACCACTGTCTAAAAATGCTTCTATACTTAAAGAAATATAGATATTTGGACTAAAAACAAGACAAAAGTCTAAATAAGAAAAGCATTTTTTTTCTGCAGTGAGTCTTTTAAATTATGATATTTTTGATGAAGCTTACTTGTGAAAGTCTGATTTCATTTCAAGGTACTCACGCCAACATAGGGAGAACATGCAAACTCCACACAGAAACGCCAACTGGCCTAGCCGGGGCTCGAACTAGCGACATTTTTGCTGTAAGGCAACAGCGCTGTGCCGTCCTATCCTGGATTAATCTAGGAAAGAAGGGAAAGGGTAGGGGTGGATGGCTGGATTCTTCGAAACGAAGATAACTAAAGTAATAAAAAAATCTGGCTATTTATTATGTTTGGACACATCTGATTGGTCCAATCATGTTATAGCTAATATGGGACCAGCTGTGGTCAATCATAAGCATGTGATCCTCTCTAAAATAGTTTATAAATAAACCAGTTAATTAATTAAAATAAATTAACATTTGAATGTTAACTCAAGCGTTTAACACTGTCAACCATAACTATTGTCAAATGTTTATTTCTAAGAGACAAACTACAGTAATGAGGTGTTGGTGCCACAATCTGTACAACTCCACAGTGGGTATTGTAGTCTCTCAGGCAGCGTTGCCAGGCTTCTTTTTTTTTTTTTTTTTACACAATTAGACTCATCTGAAAATGCAGTGGGAGGAAAAAAAATAGTGTGAGGGTTGGGTTTTTTGACACACAAAAAACCACAGCTAAATATAGAATAATTTTGTTATAAACACTGATCCTGGAATACATACCTGGCAACCCAAAGGCCACTTCAAGTGAGCAATTTCAGTTATGAAAGAAGATATAGTGAACTTTTTCCTATGCTGTAGACAAGCAATTAACTTTGATTGGACAATAAAAATAAATCATTCCTTTAGGGCGGGTTTGGAGTTATCATTGGGCTGGACTTGAATCTGGCAACCCTGCTCTCAAACTCAACCTCACTCATCCACATATAAAATCAGCAACCTTTCTATTTTTTTTGGTTGAAAACGCTAAAGCATAAGCAACCATAAGCAGTTGTGCTTTCATCTTCCAGCTGGTGAAACAGAGCCAAGAGGAAATGAGAAAAGTTTTTTTTTGTGAACTTCCTGAAGACCTTTGTTTTGACCTTTAAATAGTGTTCAGACTTCCACCAGACCTTGTGATGTGAAATAAAACTTCCTCTTGTGGTCTGCTTAAGATATTCTGCTGTTGTTTATGGCCATTTTATTATTAACCTGAGCTGCCACATATGTTTAAGATGTTGATTCGCTGCTTAATAAATTTTGTCACACATCATTTTAATTTACTGCTATATTTGCATGTGATTAGTGCTGCTGACTGAGCCAATGTCAATATTTTAATAATAAAAGGTTTATTTTGCTGATGCACACCTCTCAAAATATGTAACTACACGTCGCAACAATGCTTAGCGCAAGCTCTGTGATTGGTCGGCTTGGTAGCGGTGACCAGTGCAAGTGAGACCGAGAGCCATGCGAACCCGTTGGAGCAAATGTTTACAAGTGTCGAGTTCAGTGAAGGAGCTCCAGGTGGAAACTGTTGTTTTGTGTTTACCTTATGATTAAAACTGTTGAACGTCCGCAGGTTGCCACCTCTAAATAAATAAGTTTTAGCTACTTGTATTTTAAGGTAGCATTTAGAAAAAACAAAATACCCACGAAGAAACTTGACACAGAAGAACATAAAAGCCTACTGCCAGCTAGCCATTCTGAAGTGTTATTGCAGAGCAACAAAAACAGCAGGCAGAAGTATAAATGCGCGACTACACACAAGGCAGGCAGGTAGGTCATGCTGATCACTCGATGCAGAAGTATAAACCTGCCTTTATACACTCGAGTCTTTTGCAGCACTGCATGTTTAGAAGCTGTGTAAAGATTAAACCATTTCAACTTTCACCCACAGCAGCACTCATTTGTTACACATACAGTTGAAGTCAGAATTATTAGCCCCCCTGTTTTTTTTTTCCCCCGGTTTTCGGTTTAACAGAGAGCAGCTTTTTTTTCAGCACATTTCTAAACATAATAGTTTTAATTACTCATTTCTAATAACTGATTTCTTTTATCTTTGCCATGATGACAGTAAATAATATTTGACTAGATATTTTTCAAGACACTTCTATACAGCTTAAAGTGACATTTAAAGGCTTAACTAGGTTAATTAAGTTAACTAGGCAGGTTAGGGTAATTAGGCAAGTTATGTTATAATGATTTTGTTCTGTAGGCTATCGGAAAAACAATTTGCCTATGGGGGCTAATAATTTTGTCCTTAACATGGTGTTTAAAAAGTAATTCTGACTTCAACTGTACTGTCAGTTTTAGAGAAGCAGACCAATCAGAAGAACTCGGAGGTGGGACTAGTGTTGCGCGCTTCTGTTTACGTGTTGCAAGTTGTCATGACTCTGGGAAAATAGCAGAACCACTGGTGAGCACTGCTGTGTCGCGTTTTCCGACAGAAAAATGCATTCTTTGTGAATGTATTCTGTATTCGTCATGAGGGCACGTGAACTGAACCATTTGGTTTAAGGCAGGGGTGCTCAACCCTGTTCCTGGCGATCGACCTTCCAGCTGATTTCAGCTTCAACCTTGATCAAACACACCTGAACCAATTATTTAGAATGTGAGGAGCACTTGATAATTACAGGCAGGTGTGTTTGATAAGGGCTGCAACTGAAAACTGCAGGAAGGTCGATCGCCAGGAATAGGGTTGAGCACCCCTGGTTTAAGGCAAACAATGTACCAGTCGTTACAGCTCGAGCGCTTCACTATATGCTGCACTATATGCTGCAACATGTAAGCTGATCAGTCTGCGTAGCAGCAGGCCACATTTGAAAGAACGGGTGCGGCCCACGAGCAGCCTGTTGAGAATCTTGGGAGTAAGCTAAATTGGCTGTTGTGTGTGTGTGTAAATGCCAGTGTTTCCCAGTGCTGGGTTGTGGCTGAAAGGGCATCCACTGCATAAAACATATGCTGGAATAGTTGGCGGTTCATTCTGCTGTGGTAACCCCTGAGAAAAAAGTGACTAAGCTGAAGGAAAATGAATGAATGAATGAATAAATTCCTGTTATGTAAATCTGAATATTCAGCAGAATTTTTCCAGCCTGCAACATGATTGGAATTCTTCAGAAAACATTATAATATGATGATTTGGTGGTCATATTGGTGTTGAAATAATTTAATTGCATTGTGCAAGTATATTCTGTTCATAAATTCTGTTCATAATTTTTATGGACAGAATTTCAAAGCGCAGCCTTGGGCTGGAGGGGGAGTTCAAGTATCTTGGGGTTTTGTTCACGAGTGAGGGAAGGATGGAACTAAGATTGACAGGCGGATCTGTGCAGCGGCAGCAGTAATGCGGTCAATTTACCTGTCCGTTGTGGTAAAGAAGGAGCTGAAAGGCAAAACTTCTCGATTTACCAGTCAATCTACATTGCTATTTGGGTCATGGCCAAAAGGACAAGATCTCGGATACAAGCAGCCGAAATGAGTTTCCTTCGTCAGCTGAGGTGGCTCAGGCATCTGCTTCGGATGCCTCCTGGATGCCTACCTAGGAAGGTGTTCCAGGCATGTCCCACTGGGAGGAGACCTCGGGGAAGACCCAGGACACGCCGGAGGGACTATGTCTCTCGGCTGGCTTTGGAATGCCCAGAGGAGCTGGAGGAAGTGTCTGGGGAGAGGAAAGTCTGGGGTTCTCTCCTAAGACAGCTGCCCCCATGACCTGGAAAAGCAGTTGAAAATGAATAATGAATGAATGAATGTGCAAGTATATGTATATATATTTAAAATAAAACATTTTTTAAAAACTTTTAATTTTAATAGAATTTTAAAGCAATATTATGTGATTTTCATCAATTTAATGTGTACTTGCAGATTCTTTTAAAAGTCACATTTGTGTTAATGTACTGAAAAACATGACCAACAATTTTCTTAAATTAATTTATATTGTTAATTTCATTGACAAAGTGTTTGTTGTTCTTAAGAGCAGAACTATTATTAGGAGATATAATTATCTTTATATATGTATATATACAATACAATATGTTTGGCTTTTCTACAAAATGCTTCTTGATTTAACAAATTTTTGATATTTGGACTAGAAATAAGACAAAAAATCTAAGTAAGAAATGTTTTTTTTTTTTTTTTTTCAGGGCACCATTACAGAAAAGCATGTGTGTGTGTGTGTGTGTGGGTGTGTGGGGGGGGGGGGGTTGTATTTACAGAAGTAAAGCTGTTTAAGGCCAGTGTGATGCTGCATTTACACCCGGCACTGACTTGAAAACTCACTGAGATGAACGAAGGAAGTCAAACATAACACACTTGTACACAAACTACCGATATACATACACACACTATAAACAAACACGGGGCAGGAAAATGCGTGAGTCATAAATGTTTTGACAGCTCTGGATGTGCAAGGTCAAGTATTTGCACATGCTGAGTATCACACCATTACTTCCACTGTTACTGCAGCATCATATGATTCGAGATCTTGCCTTCGTAAATCAGTTGTATTCTTGTTCTGGACTAGTTATTAGTTGTTATACCAAGCTAATTATGAATGGTGCAAATGACTTATTTATGACATATTTTTGTGGCTTACTGTCAGGCTTTTGCAATGCAATGGTACTGCCTTATTGTGTCACTTCTAATTTTGAGAATTACATTTTTATTGAAAAGTTATTGTGAATGATGTTTGAAGCTTCTCTTGTGAAATTATATATGGAGAAACCTATTTGTAGTTGACTAGTGTAGTACTTAAGACAAAAGGCACACGTTTGTACCTGAATGGTCCATATACTACATATTACTACCTAAAGTGTACATATTAGTACCTATAGTGTTCATTTTGAAAAAATACTGCCCCAATGTTTGCCTTTGTACCTTTATTTCCAACCCAGGCTCATTCTGAAAACGTACCCCTCTGTGCATTTCTGGAGAGTGCCAAATATATCCCAGGAGGTTTGGTTTTTTTCATTTTTTTTCTGCGAATCCGCCTGTGTATGCTTTTTCAGATGTCAATTTTCTCTCGCGAGTTCCATTTGCACCTGTTGTTCTTGCGTAAATCCACCAGAGGCCGCTGTCGACTGACTGACTAACCAATTGACTGACCCACCTTCCTACAGTACTTCCCTAAACCCAATTGACAGTGTTTCCAAAAGCAACCCAGAAAAAGAAAAACCTTCACGGCCACCTGATTTTTACCACGTTTTCAGAACTTACTGTATTCTCACCCTGTTATTTACTTGTTTGTTTTATTTTTTGGCATTTTTATTTTTACCTGCTGAAATCGTTCTTCACTGGACTTCACTGGTCAACTGTGCTCCTGGTCACAAGTCCACAATGTACATGGCGAGCCACTGGAAAAACTGGTAACAATGGACAAACCGTAAATACAGAGGTAAGCAGTCAGCTGGTAGCGTGAAAAGGAACGGCGTCATACCAGCCTGTGTTGTTTATTTCTGAGAGTGTACTTTCATTTCCTCTTATAATATATAAGGAAAATGTATTTATAGTACTTTCATTGTGCTTTTCTGAGCTTTCTTTCTGTTCGGAAATCTTCAGAAATGTTCCTTTCACATTTTACAAAAGGTTTGAATTAAAGTAAGGGTTTGGAAATAGTGATGCTTTTTTTTTTTATTAATGGGTGAATTATTTATTTTAATCATCATAAATCAAATGTCTCATTTATAGTTATTTTTTGTCTTATTTTGAAGCTTTTCTATTAAATAGAAGATCTATATAGGCAATTGTCCACAAAACTAACTTTTTACTTAATAAATTCTCCTTGTGTTAAGAGTAGATAAATAATGTAAAAATATTTATTTTGGGGCAAATAGCTATGTATTTACTTGATTTGTATTTAGTTTTTTCCTCATAGACTGTTACTAAGTAAAATAATAATAATAATAATAATAATAATAATAATAAATAATAATGTTTAGAACATATACATTTGAAGTCAGAATTATTAGCCCCCCTGTTTATTTTTTCCCCACATTTCTAAGCATAATACTTTTAATAACTTATCTCTAATAACTGTTTTATTTTATCTTTGCCATGATAACAGTAAATACTATTTTACTAGATATTTTCAAGACACTTCTATACAGCTTAAAGTGACATTTCAAGGCTTTACTGGGGTAATTAGGTTATCTAGGCAGGTTAGGGTAATTAGGCAAGTTATTGTATGAGGATGGTTTGTTCTGCAGACTATCGAAAAAATATATATATAGTTTAAAGTGGCTAATAATATTGACCTTAAAATGTTTTTTTTTTATTTATTAAAAACTTAAAAGCTTTTTTCTAGTCGAAATAAAACAAGTAAGACTTTCTCCAGGAGAAAAAAATATTATCAGACATACTGTGAAAATGTCCTTGCTCTGTTAAACATCATTTGGGAAATATTTAAAACAGAAAAAATTCTGACTTGCATGTATATAACTGTGGCCTCACAGTTTCACAGATTTTTTTTGTGCAATTTGACATGCTTTGTGCATTTACAGTGCATTGTATTCTGCGTCCTGATTGGCTGTAGACCACTGTCAATCAATCTCCTTCAAGATTGAACTTTGAGAGTGTTTAAACAAGAGAGAAAAGAATGAAAATGTTAATGCCTGTCTGAAAAAAGTGCATAAAGTGTGTAGTGAGGTGTTTTACTGCCTTAAAACATCTATAATAATTGTAAAAAATAAGCAGACTACTTCGCAGATTTTGCTTATTGCGGATTATTTTTAGATCGTAACTCTTGCAAATAATGAGGGACGACTGTATAGTTTAAGAAAACGTTTCGGTCACACTTTATTTTGATGGTCCGTTTGTTTAATTTAAGTTACATTGCATCTACATGCCAACTAATTCTCATTAGGTTATAAGTAGACTGTTAGGATTAGTGTAAGTTGACATGTACTTGCAAAGTTTCTTATAGTCAATTAATGTCTGTTGAAGGAGCAGTATCAACATATTTTAAGCAGACAGTTTACTAACACTCAAACGGACCATCAAAATAAAGTGTTACCAAAGTTTTAGACTGTTTTAAATAAAATATAAATACTGTGCTCATATAGTATTGTGGAACATTTTTGGGCATTTTGTCAACAATGTAATTAGAGATAATTGAATAGCAGGATGCTGTATACACAGAAGTACAGTGTAAAACAAGTATATACACAATAAATGCATTTGCATCAAGTTATCATAACACATCACAATATTTAAATACACTTTTAACAAAGTGCGTCTAAATAAATAATGCCGATTTCTTTATATGACAGTAAACCCATTGTTTTCTCTTGGTTATGGTGGTTGTGGGTCAGAATAAACTGTAAAGTGAACCAGACTTTACTTCAGCAGTCAGTCTGGATCAGCATGGGAAATATTTCTGGTCTAAGCCAGTCTTTTCATCGAGGTGAAAGAGCAATATGAACAATACAGGAGAGGTATGGAAAGAGCAGAGGTTGGAAATGAATGTGAATGGTGGGAAAGAGTAAGCGAAAGAGAAAGTGCAGTGCAGGAGGAGGTTCAGATAGAGAAAGGGCTCTTTAAAAGGGGGTGTGGGAATGAAAGAGGGCAGGAAAACAGTGGAATGAGAGGAGAGAGGGAGATTTAGCTGTGGGAATGAAGACTCGAGCTCTGCTGGAAGAAGAGGCTCTTGGCAGGAGATTGAGGGAATTCATACAGGATTAGTGGAGTGTCTGATGCTTTCACACACACACACACACACACACACACACACACACACACACACACACACACACACACACAAAACATTCTCAGTATAATTGTGATGACTATAACATGTCTTTTTGGCTTTCTAAAGGTTCTAGCATTTAGCCTAAGAATGTCTTGTGTAACTGGAAAAGATTGACTATCACTTGCTAGTTTATACTAATTAAAACTACATTTCATGAGCTAAAGCAGACGACAAAAATGTGTTTAAATTGTCTTTTATTTTAAATGCAATCAAAATAATAAATTCCACGAGTGCTTAACCTAACTCTGGCAGGCATGATCTAAGCTATGAGGATGTAGGCATTAAACTAATTCAGAATTGCAAGAAAACAGAAGGTAATATTAAGTCAGATTTTAGAAAACAAGTCTGAATTGTGAGAATTTTACCCCCCCCCCATCAAAAAAAAAAAAAAATAATAAAAAATTCCGAGAAAAAAAGTTTCATTTCCCAAGTAAAAGTTTAATTTCCCAAAAAAAAATCCTAAAGGCCACAACACCAAAGCTCCAAAAATATAAATGTATTAACTTATAAAAAGTTATCACAAAGTGTGTTTTGAACACACAAGCTCTTCATCAGGAAAGG
>CAIGQZ010001236.1:4390348-4406974 GCA_903798205.1 Danio tinwini
AAGTCTGAATTGTGAGAATTTTACCCCCCCCCCATCAAAAAAAAAAATTAATTCAAAATTCCGAGAAAAAAAGTTTCATTTCCCAAGTAAAAGTTTAATTTCCCAAAAAAAAATCCTAAAGGCCACAACACCAAAGCTCCAAAAATATAAATGTATTAACTTATAAAAAGTTATCACAAAGTGTGTTTTGAACACACAAGCTCTTCATCAGGAAAGGGAAAAAAGCTGAATTAAAAGACAAAAAAATATGAATTTCACGAAAACAAAAATCTGAATTTCTTGAAAAAAGGTCAAAATTGTCAGGTGTAAAGTCAGAACCCAGAACCCAGAATTCCAAGGGGTTAAATCAGAAAAATAGAAGCAAAAATTCAGAATTTCAACAATAAAGTCAAAAGTGTGAGATAAAGTCAGAATTCCAAGAAAAAAGTTAAAATTCCAAGGAAAAAAAAGCTGAATTCCAAGAAGAAAAAAAGTCTGATTTGCAAAAAAAGTTAGATTTCTAAAACACAGGTTCAGAAAAAAATGTCAGAATTACAATAAAAAAAGTAAGAATTCTGAGAAAAAAGTCAGAATTGTGAGATGTAAAGTCAAAATTGCAAGGGGAAAAGGGTGATTTTTTTAAGATAACACCCCACCTCAAGTCAACACAATTAAAAAAAAAACTCCCCACAAAAATTTTTAATTTCACAAATAAATATATAATTGCGAGATGTAAATTCAGAATTCCAAGAAAAAAGTTAAAATTCCAGAAGCAGAATTCCATGATGTTAAGTCAAAATTAAAAAAAAAGTCTGATTTCCAGGACATAAGTTTCCAAAGGGAAAATTAAGAATTCCATGAGGAGAAAGTCAGAATTCCAATATGTTAAGTCAGAATTCCAAAGAAAAAGTCAGATTTCCAATACATAATTTTAGAATTCCTAGAAAAAAAAAACTAAATTCCAAGGAAAAAAAGTCAAAATTCTGAGGTGTAAAGTCACGATTGCAATAAAAATGTAAGAATTCCAAGTAATGTGAGATGTAAAGTCAGAATTCCAAAGGGAAAAAAAGTCAGAAATCCAGGGGGGAAAGTCAGAAATCTAAGAAAAGAAGATTCTGAATTCCAAGAATGAAGTCATAATTGTAAGATGTAAAAGTCAGAATTCCAAGAAAAAAAGTCAGAATTCCAATACATGTTTAGAATTACGAGAAAAAAAATCTGAATCCAAAGAAAAAAGTCAGATTTCCAATGAAGGTCAGAATTTCAAGAAAGAAAAAAAAAACTGAATTCTGGGAAAAAAAGTCAAAACTGTGAGGTGTAAAAAAAAGTTAGAATTGTGAAGTCGAAACTCGAAAGAGAAAAAAGAGGTCCAAGGGGGAAATATAGGAAATACAATAAGGTTCATTAGTTAATGTTAGTTAATGCATTTACTAACATGAACAAACAATGAACAATACAATTACACAGCATTTGTTCATGTTAGTTAATGAAAATACAGTTATGCATTATTAGGTCATGTTAATTCACGGTGCATAACAAGCATGAACTTGGATGTTAATAATGCATTAGTGAATGTTGAATTATGAGTAATAAATGCTGTACAAGTGTTATTCACGCACGCACGCACACACACGCACACACACACAAACGCACGCACGTACACACGCACACACGCATGCACGCACGCACGCACGCACGCACGCACGCACGCACACACACACACACACACACACACACACACACACACACACAGTGTAGTTCATACAAACATTGGATAAGAAGCCAGCGGTGAATAGGGAGAAAATTAAATGTTCTCTCCGGCTCTTCTGTGGTATTTGGGCCCGTGTTGACTTTGGGATCTGGTAACGTTCCTTTTGCAGTCATCCATGTAGGCAAAGACAAGGAATTATAGCTTCACAGCACTCCAATGGAAAATAAACATATTTTCAGCACTGTTAGTACACATCTGGAGAAGATAAAGATCACAATAATCTCGCATGTATATGTCAGTTGTATTTTAGTGCTGTTACTATAACCTAGTGTTTTGAAACAGATGCTTGTGGTTTGTATGTTTGTGTATGGTAATAAAAACAAAACACTATCATTTCAAGCCACAGTTGCTTGTAGATTCAAGGAAATATTGTAATAATAGAGTCAAAAATAATCCAAACATGTTTTCGCACAGATGATTTAGTAAATAAACACAATGAAAAAAATATATATAATTATTTTTCTCTTTGTCTGTCTGTCTGTCTGTATCTGTCATATGTAACAAAACTAAATGTAACTATGTTAAAAAAATACCCCAATGTAAACAAAAATAAACATCAGAAATGTGAGATGTCAAAATATGGAGAAAAAAATAAGAAATGCAAGAAAACAGAATTGTGATATAAAGTCAGAATTTTCTAATTAAAACAAAGTCTGATTTCAGAGAAATATATTCAGAATTGTGTGAACTGAAGATCAAAAATCTAAGAAAATAGTCAGAATTGCAAGATGGAATTTTAGGATTCAAAACTTTAGGATTCAAAAAAGACAGAATTCCCAGAATATTCTTAATTGTGAGATGTAGTTCCATAAAAAAATCTGAATTGCAAGTCAAAAGTCGAAGGAAGAAAGCTCAGAATTCCAAGAAAAAAAGTAAACATTGTGAGAAGTAAAGTCAGAATTCTCATAAAACTCAAAATTCCAAACAAAAAGTCAGAATTCCAAGAGTAAAGTCATGGAGGTCAGAATTTCAAGAAAAAAAAAATCTGATTTCCAATAGAAATTAGAAGCCAATTAAACCAATTAGAAATAAAGGTGTATTTGCAAGATGTACAGTCAGAATTCCAAGAAAAAAAGTCAAATATCCCAGAATAAAGTCATAATTGCAAGTTTTAAAGTTAGAATTCCAAGTAAGAATTCCAAGAAAAAAGTCAAAATTCTAAAAAAGCCGTAATAAAAAAAATAATAATTCTAAATTGCCAGAATAAAGTTATATTTGCAAGATGTAAAGTCAAAATCCAAGAAAAAAAGTCAGAATTCCAAATAAAAAATCTGAATTGCAAGATGTCATTTTAGAATAAAAAAAATAATAATTCCAAGTAAAATAGTCGGAATTACAAAAAAAACCCCTCAGAATTCCCAGAAAAAAAAGTAGTAATTGTAAGGCCTACAGTCAGAATTCCAAAGAAAAAAGAAAAATCCTGTGGAAAAAAAATAAAAAAATCCAAGCAAAAAGTCAGAATTCCAAGAGTAGACTCCTAACTGGGAGATGTAAAGTCAGAATTCCAAATAAAAAAAGTAAGAATTTAAGGAAAAAGTCAAAATTCCAATAGTAAAGTCATAATTGTAAGATGTTAAGCTGAAATTTAAAGAAAAAAAATCTCAATTCACAGAATAAAGTTATCTTTACAAGATCTAAAGTCAAAATTCCAAGAAAAAACTCAGAATTCCTAGAAAAAAGTAAAAATTCCAAGGAAAAAAAAATCAAAATTTCAATCAAAAAGACAGCATTCCAAGAGTAGAGTCCTAACTGAGATGTAAAATCTGAAAACCAAGACAAAAGTAAGACATTAAGTCAGATTTTCAATGGAAAAGTCAGAATTGTAAGATGTAATTTCAGAATAAAAAAATGTAAGAATTCCAAGGAAAAAAGTCAGAATATCAAGAAAGGTTAGAATTCCACGATGTAAAATCTGAATTCCAAGAAAAAATTCTAAATTGCAAGAAAAAAAAAAACTGTGAGGTTGAAAGTCAGAATTCCAAAGAAAAAAGTACAAATTTTAAGGGAAAATACTCAAAATTCCAAGCAAAAAGTCAGAATTCCAAGAGCAGAGTCCTAACTGTGAGATGTAAACTCAGAATACCAAGACAAAAGTTAGAATTCCCAGAGAAAAAAGTTAAAATTGTGAGGGGTAAAGTCAGAATTCCAAAGAAAAAAAGTGAGAATTACAAGGAAAAAGTCAAAATTCCAATAGTAAAGTCATAATTGTAGGATGTAAAGCCAGAATTCAAAGAAAAAAAAAATCTGAATTCACAGAAAAAAAGTTATATTTGTAAGACGTGAAGTCAAAATTACAAGACATTACTGTAAGTCAGATTTTCCAGAATCAATGTAAATGGCATGCATAACTACAAGATGTAAAGTCAGAATTGCAAGATGCAAAACAGGGATTCTTTAATTTAGAGATGTTTATTTTCCCACAATTAAAAGTTTATTACTTGCATTTTCAAAAACACTTCAATTGTGAGACATAAACTAGCAATTAAGAGAAAAAGACAGAAAAGAAGCTTATTATCACCCCATTAAACTCTCTTATCACCATCCTTATATTCTCCCTTTCGAAACACAGCGTAAGCTTGACTTTGATGCTTTCATCCGTGTTAACAAACGTTATATTCTATGAAACATTGATCAGAGGGATGCCTTCATCTCTGATCCGGCTCAGAGCTTGAAAACAGGAAGTGGGGGTCTTTACGAGCCCTTGTAAAAACAGCTAACAGCTCGCAGCAGATTGTGGCTGCCGGGGTGAGAGCCGCTGGAATGCTGCTGCTTCATCAGAATGCGCTGGGCTGCGGTCGCATGCAGCTTTATGCACCTCCAGAACCAGTCCAGCCAATCTCACTTCAGCTTCACCAGCACATTTGAGCAACTCCATGCAAACGTCAACCTTGTCATTAAAAAAAGAAGAAGTTTTCACCAGAATAGTATAATAATAGAATAATTTTATCCTCCTTACACTGGCTGCCTGTTAAGTTTCGTATTGAATTTTTCAAATACTGCTTCTTACCTATAAAGCTTTAAATAATCGAGCTCCTGTTTATCTAACCAACCTTTTGTCTCCCTACTATTCAACCCGCTCTTTAAGATCTCAAAACTCAGGGCTTCTAGTAGTACCTAGAATAGCAAAGTCGAGTAAAGGAGGTCGAGGCTTCTCAATTATGGCCCCTAAACTCTGGAATAGCCTTCCTGATAATGTACGAGGCTCAGACACACTCTCGCAATTCAAAACTAGATTAAAGACCTATCTTTTTAGCAAAGCATACATACAAAGCAGTGCATCACTTAGTGGTATGATGCATGAGTGTGCTTCACGCAGGTTTTTGCACCTCGTTTATATACACTATGAACAGCAGCTACGCTAATTATTCTCTTTATTCTCTATTTCTACCTGGGGATACTCATCCCGAGGCCCTCAGACTATGCAGTGCCACTGATGCGATCTAAGACCAGCGACGAGATGATCCCAAGGTCCTCATAATCCTGGACCAGCCGTATCCTGAGCAGCTGCTGTGGTGGTCATGGTGGAGTGAGAGCATGAGACTGATTCCTGTGACGCTCCAAGGACAGACGAGTCTTCACTGAGGTCCAGCTTTCAGCGCCTAGACTGCAGCTCTGCACAAAGTCGTTTGGCCATAGGAGAAATGGTCGTGCCCAACTGAGCCTGGTTTCTCTCAAAGTTTTTTTAAAATCGTCACTTTTGCCAATTGGTGAAGTTTTTTCCTCATCGCTGTCGCCACTGGCTTGCATGGTTCGCTCCACAGTGTTTGGACTCTCAGTAGTGATTATTAAACCACACTGAACTGAGCTAAACTGAACTAAACTTAAACACTGAAAACTGAACTGACACTGTTTCAATTTACTATAATCTTCTACGCAAAGCTGCTTTGACACAATCTACATTGTATAAGCGCTATACAAATAAAGGTGAATTGAATTGAATAGCCAAACCGTTTCTATGTTTTTGTTGTTGTATTACAGTACTTTAGAAATGGCCAAAAAATGCCTCAGTCAATAGCTATGTTTTCATCTGCACATAAAAAAAACGCTTGATGGAAATGCTAAGATGCGCATACGTTTTGAAAATGCATATAAAATATATATGCGCATAACTGAGTAGGATAAGCTTTTTATTCGATAAGAAATGCACATGAACTACGATGGAAACACTTTTACCGAACAAATTCCAGTATGTGCATTAAAAAGGTCATGTGATTTTGTTATGAGATCATGTAATGATAAATATGTGTGTGAATGGGCAAATCAGCAGGCTGAGCACATTGTAAAACATCTGAAATGTTGCTTCGGTCATTCTAAAACACCTTAACCTCTTCAGTATTAGTGTTATTATATTATTAATGACCTCCAGTATAGTCAAAAGCGTCTGTGCTCTGCGTCGGATGGCTTCAACACATTCATTGCATGTCAGGATTTGTCTTCTGAAGCGCAAGTCATTTACTAAATAAAGAAAAGATTCATGCAGCTTCTCCTAACGCAAAAAAAATCCATTTTTCTTTTTGATATTTGGTATCAGTTAATCAGGAAATGACAATTTTGTTCTCTTTGACTACTTGGATGGAAGCGCTGCTTTATTCGCACATCTTATATGCAATACTCCAGTTTTGCGCATCAATTTAATTCACATCTTTGGTTGGAAACATAGCTAATGTTTGCAAACAATTATACAGTGCATCCGTAAAGTATTCATAGCGCTTCACTTTTTCCACATTTTTTTATGTTACAGCCTTATTCCAAAATGGATTAAATTAATTTATTTCCTCAAAATTCTACACACAATACCCCATGATGACAATGTGAAAAAAGATTTTTATAATTTATAAAAAAAAAAAAAAAATGGGCAACATGGTGGCGCAGTGGGTTGCCTCACAGCAAGATGGTTGCTGGTTCAAACCCCGGCTGGGTCAGTTGGCATTTCTGTGTGGAGTTTGCATGCTCTCCCTGGGTTTCCTCCGGGTGCTCCCGTTTCCCCCACAGTCCAAACACATGTGCTGCAGGTGAATTGAATAAGCTAAATTGGCTGTAGTGTATGTGAGTGTGTGCAAGAGTGTGTGAGTGTTTCCCAGTGTTAGGTAGCGGCTGGAAGGGCATCTGCTGCTAAAGACATGTGCTAGATAAGTTGGTGGTTCATACTGCTGTGGAGAGCTATGATTAATAAAGGGACTAAGCCGAAAATAAATATGAATCAACCTGTAAAATCACATAAGTATTCACAGTCTTTGGCGTGAAGCTCTAAATGGAGCTCAGGTACATTCTAATCCACTGATCATTCTTGAGATGTTTCAGCAGCTTAATTTGAGTTCACCTGTGGTAAATTCAGTTGATTTGACATGATTTGAAAAGGCATACACCTGTCTATATAAGGTTCCAGGGTTGACAGTGCATGTCAAAGTACAAACCAAGCATGAAGACAAAGGAATTGTATGTAGACCTCCGAGATAGGATTGTCTCGAGGCACAAGGCTGGGGAAGGTTACAGAAAAATTTCTGCTGCTCTGAAAATTCCAATGAGCACAGCGGCCTCCATCATCAATAAGTGGAAGATGTTTAGAACCACCAGGACTCTTCCTAGAGCTGGCCGGCCATCTAAGCTGAGTGATTGGGGGAGAAGGGCCTTAGTCAGGGAGGTGATCAATAATCCGATGATCACTCTGTCTGAGCTACAGCATTCTTCTGTGGAGAGAGGAGAACCTTACAGAAGGAGAACCATCTGTGCAGCAATCCACCAATCAGGCCTGTATGGTAGAGTGGCCAAACGGAAGCCACTCCTCACCTGGAATTTGCCAAAGGGCATCTGAAAGACTCTCAGACTATAAGAAACAAAATCCTTTGGTCTGATGAGACAAAAATTGAACTCTTTGAAGTGAATACCAGGCGTTACGTTTGGAGAAAACCAGGCACCGCTCATCACCAGCCTAATACCATCCCTACAGTAAAGCATGGTGGAGGCAGCATTATGCTGTGGGGATGTTTTTCAGCAGCAGGAACTGGAAGACTAGTCAGGATAGATGAAAAGATGAATGCAGCAATGTACAGAGACATCCTGAATGAAAACCCACTTCAAAGCACACACAGCCAAAATATCAACAGAGTGGCTTCACAACAACTCGGTGAATGTCCTTGAGTGGCCCAGCCAGAGCCCAGACCTAAATCCTATTGAACATCTCTAGAGAGATCTGAAAATGGCTGTACACCGTCGCTTCCCATCCAACCTGATTGAGCTTGAGAGGCACTGCAAAGAGGAATGGGCAAAAATTCCCAAAGACAGGTGTGCCAAGTTTGTGGCATCATATTCAAAAAGACTTGAGGCTGTAATTACTGCCAAAGGTGCATCAACAAAGTATTGAGCAGAGGCTGTGAATACTGATGTACATGTGATTTTTCAGCTTTTTTATTTTTAATAAACTTGCAACAATTTCAAAAACTCTTTTTTTCACATTGTCATTATGGGGTATTGTGTGTAGAATGTTGAGGAAATAAATAAATTTAATCCATTTTGGAATAAGGCTGTAACATAAACAAATGTGGAAAAAGTGGTGCTATGAATACTTTCCAGATGCACTGTATTTCATTTACCAAAGTCAAACAAACTCCAACTTCACATTTGTCACATCCATAACCAAGCTTTTCCCTCAAAATTGCAAACATATCAAATGAAATAATATCAATCATGTTTGTTCTATAGAGAGCAACTCTTATCCTCTTGATTAGCATTATTTCTTTTAGATTGTGCAGTTTAATTCACAGAATTTCTACAAAGTATGTTGTATACTGTAAACTCGCTAACTTGTTCGGTCACATCCATAAATCATGTTTATTTTCCTCATTTAAAATATAACAAATGTTTACAGATTGATACTTTTTTTATTGATCCCATAACTCTGTGGTTAGTTGTTTTGGAAAATATAAACAGATGTTTTAATATGATGATGACATACTTTCTATTTTAATTTATGTTTTGAGTTTTTACTGCAAATGTCACATCCATAATGCTGGAATTGCTTGTTTACACTCTCATTTAACACTGCTGGAGGAGATCATTATAAGACTGTTAAGTGTCGCAGTT
Organism: Danio tinwini; assembly: GCA_903798205.1. Lineage (NCBI taxonomy): Eukaryota > Metazoa > Chordata > Actinopteri > Cypriniformes > Danionidae > Danio > Danio tinwini. The sequence continues at coordinate 4,399,179 of CAIGQZ010001236.1, forward strand.
TATGAATTAATCTCTGTATATGACAATAAAAATGTAAGTAATCATCTTGGGAGTGTTTGGAGAAAGAGGCAACAATCATTTACAACTTTATGTTGTTCCAAATTCAATTACTGTATGTGTTTGAGGCCACAGATATTCCAGAACAGATTCCATTCAGACTTTCATGACTGACTTTAAAGAAATGTTAATTCTGATGGAGAATCCCACCCCCCACACACACACACAGTGAAAATGCCTGACAACTATATATTTATCTAAAGTAAAATTGTCAAATTGATGTGCTTTTTGTGAAGAAAACACAGAATTTTGTTCATTTAATGTATGACGTTTAATGACTTGCTCTGCTCTGCTCCTTCATAACTATTTCCACCATGCTGAGGACAACACATACACTTAGTACACAAATAAACTTCATTGAACATGCACACATAGACATCACCTATATACTACAGTATATAACTGAAAAGAGGGGTTCCTGGTGATCCTGGAAGAGATGGGTGTTAGTTGTCATTTGTATGATACTAGTGAATTAGCAGTCTGCACTACCTGACACAAATCTTGTCGCCTATCAAAGTTTTAAGAACAACAAATAAAAACTTCTAGTTGATTATTTGGTATCAGAAGTGGCTTATGTGAACCTCTAGAATAGGCTTTTTTACCAAAATAAAATATAATCACGCCTTGATTTTTAATTATTTCATTAGGACAGTAAGGTCTGACTTTGCTTACACAAAAGTCTTGCCACTTAACAGAAATAATGTCCAGTATAGAATATAAAGTCATGGTGCAGTGGGAAAAGAATTAATATTATGTATGACTCTCAGGAGCTTGGAGGACTGCATCCATACATCTCTGCAATGACCCTTATTATTAAGTCATCTGGAATGGCAAAGAAACCGTTCTTGCAGGACTCCCAGAGTTCATCAAGAATCTTTGGATTCAATGCCTTCTCCTTCATATAACTACAGAAATGCTCAATAATGTTTATGTCTGGTGACTGGACTGGCCAATCCTGGAGCACCTTGACCTTCTTTGCTTTCAGGAACTTTGATCTGGAGTCTGAAGCATGAGAAGGAGTGCTATCCTGCTGAAGAATTTGCCCTCTCCTGTGGTTTGTAATGTAATGGGCAGCACAAATGTCTTGATACCTCAGGCTGTTGATGTTGCCATCCACTCTGCAGATCTCTCGCACACCCCCATACTGAATGTAACCTCAAACCATGATTTTTCCTTCACCAAACTTGACTGATTTCTGTGAGAATCTTGGGTCCATGCTGGTTCTAATAGGTCTTCTGCAGTTGATAAAACAGATGATTTTTTGGAAAAATCCACCTTCTGCCACTTTTCCAGATCAACTAGAAGTCAAGTTATTATTCGTTGCTCTTACAACTTGAATCGATGACAATACTTTAAAACTTCCATGTGAAGCTGCTTTGACACAATCTACATTGTATAAGCGCTATACAAATAAAGATGAATTGAATTGAATTGAATACTTTTGTCAGGCAGTGTATATCGAAATGGGAAAATCATTCTACTAATGAGGAACATTGAAAGAAAAGGTTTTGTAAAGTAACATAGAGCCTATCATTTTCATCATTGGTATCATTTTAAAAAGCTTCAAAGGTTTCACTGCATTCAAAGATCCACTAAATAATTTGCATTAAAACGTTCATGAAAATGTTGTGCAAATGCTCTCTTAGTCAGTATTGTTAACCCATCACCAACTTTGACATCAATGTGCATATTTATACGTCCTAAATTCACTGCAGAAAATGCTGAAAAAAAGTGTTTATGAGGAACCTCATGTGGATGTAGTTCCTCAGAGAAAGTGAACAAAAAAAAATACACCCCCACCCTCCTAAAAAAATAGAATTTCTAAGAACTGTAAGGCCAAAAGTATGTGAAAACCCCTCCTAATTAATAGGATAGGCCCGTAATCCTTTCCAGTAATCCAGATCCTAAATCTTAATGCTGTACTGGGCAATGACAATGCGGGATTCCAACTTTGTTGAAACAGCTTAGGAAGAGCCTTTTCTGGAGTGCATTAAGGAATTGTTTGTGAACTCTGACGGGGAAGAATTTAACTGGCTAAAGCACATTTAACTCCTCGAGTATCAGCTCTGGTTTCTGAATGCGATTCAATCAAGGAATGAAAAGAATGTAGATGACAGCTACAGTTCTGATTGTAATCTGTGTGGCTTGGTGCAATACAACAAAGTATGAATACCTTGCTTTGGTGTGCTTTTTTTCATCTCATAACAGTCATGCGTCTTGTCATTTTGTGTGTGTGTGTGTGTGTGTGTGTGTGTGTGTGTGTGTGTGTGTGTGTGTGTGTGTGTGTGTGTGTGTGTGTGTGTGTGGCTGTTTGAACACATTGAAGCATGTGATTGTTTACATTATGAAAGCCATCTGATACAATATGTCTCTGATTACCTCTATAAGGGGTCAAGTACAAAACTTGTGATTGGATTGACAGAAATGCATCTTAATATCAGGTGTACAGTAAATGGTGTACAGCAAAGTTTTGTTTGAAGAATAGCATGATCAGGGTTGCCAGGTCCAAGTAAAATTTCCATCCCAGTGATATACACTCATAACCCCCCCAAACTGTAGATATACACTACCTGACAAAAGTCTTGCCGCATATCCAAGTTTTAGGAACAACGAATAATAACTTGACTTCTAGTTGATCATTTGGCATCAGAAGTGGCTTATATGAAAGGCAAAGGCCTCTAAATTAGGCTTATTTTACCAAAATAAAATATGATCATGCCTTGTTTTTTAATGATTTAATTAGGACAGTAAATTCTGACTTTGCTTAGACAAAAGTCTTGTCACCTAACAGAAATAATGTCCAGTATAGAATATAAAGTCATAGTGCAGTGAAAAAATAATGAATATTGTGTATGATTCCCATGAGCTTGGAGGACTGTATCCATACATCTCTGCAATGACTCCAATAACTTATTAATAAAGTTATCTGGAATGGCAAAGAAAGCGTTCTTGCAGGACTCCCAGAGTTCAATAAAATACTTTGTATTCATCTTCAGTGACTCCTCCTTCATCTTACTGCAGTCATGCTCAATAATGTTCATCTCTGTTGACTGGGCTGGCCAATCCTGGAGCACCTTGACCTTCTTTCTTTTTAGGAACCTTGATGTGTAGGCTGTATGAGAAATATGAGTAGGAGCATTATCCTGCTGATCATTTTGCCCTCTTCTGTGGTCAATTTCAGGCTGTTGATGTTGCCATCCACTCTGCAGATCTCTCGCAGACCCCATAACCCAAACCATGATTTTTCCTTTACCAAAACTGACTGATTTATGTGAGAACCTTGGGTCCATGTGGGTTCCAATAGATCTTCTGCAGTATTTGTGAAGATTGGGATGCAGTTCAACATATGATTCATATAAAAAATCTACCTTCTGCCACTTTTCCAAATGATCAACTAGACATCAAGTTATTATTTGTTGCTCTTACAACTGGGATCAACGGCAAGACTTTTGTCAGGTAGTGTAGTATATGTGTTAAAGTACTTTCTGCACACCAAATAAACCCTTCTTAGTACTGTATCTCTCTCATATGGCCATAACTGGCATTCTGTTCATGTAATATGTAATGTGCTGTCAGACGGTTTTACTCGCTCACTTGCAGTGGACTTTGGGTTGCCAGGTATTTATTTTAGGATCAATGTCCATTAAGAAATGCTGCATTTTGAATTGTTTTTCATTTTGTATTTGTGAGAGCGAACCATTTTGGAGGCTGTGACACATTATGATTAAAATACAACCTTTAACTTGCATTTTTTAAAGAGCTCAGTTGTGTGGGAAAACTGTGATCTTGGCAACGTTGGGCATGATAAAGTCTGCACAAGCTGGAACATGACAGGTTTAAGCTCAGGTGGCGCATCATGCGGTCACACACAAATGCACGTACACCACATTGAAATCTCTCTCTCTCTCTCTCTCTCTCTCTCTCTCTCTCTCTCTCTCTCTTTCTCTCTCTGCTTGAATATTTGAACATTTAACCTGTCATTAAACACACAGTCTCTCTCTCAGCCATGGTTTGATAGTTAATCATTCAGCAGGTTGTTTGTCAGAGATTCAGTGATCCATTATTATCCTGATACACTTGAACAGGAAGATTACAGTTCAACAGAGGCAACATCCATATGAACGCTACACCTGTGTTTCCTTAAGAAATTAGTATTTTTATTCATGAAGGATGCGTTGAAATGGTCAGAATTGACAGGTCTTCATTCATTAATTTTCCCTCAGCTCAGTTTACCTTTTCAGTTTTCACGAACTTAAGATTGACAATTGCGCTCCCTTCATAGTGCACTCTGAAATCATTTATGCCATTTTGAACACAGCCGTGGATCATACTAAAGACCCTTTAAGGCAAGTCAGTTCACTCTGCAGCCATCTCTGAAAAGCCTATTTGGCAATTCTCCAAAACTGTTTGCCAAACTTATGATTACATTACATATTTTACCAATAAACTTAAGAATCATAAACTTAGAATCACCAATAAACTTAAACAACAGCTGTCTCATAAGTTTCATTTCTAAACATTCGAATCAAACAAAATCGGCATATTTTCAGGTTGCGGCGCATGCGCACTTGAAAGAAACGAGATCACGGCACCAACCTCATTCATGGCTGTTCTATACATTATCATCCTCTGCATAAGAATCGTCTGATCGCGCTGCTCTTCTGAAGTAATTCACAACTTGGACTTGATGGTGAATCTGCTCCAGAAATGACAGCGACTCTTTGTTTACAAATTTGTGGGCGTTTGAGTAGTTGCTATCATGTGATGTGCATTTGACGGCATGAACTGTACCTCGCATTCATTTTATACAGATTTCAAATCCAGAAAACTTTTGTTATGGCTACAAAGATATAAAAGTAGTTTTTACATCATCATTTGACCATATACAGTTGAAGTCAGAATTATTAGCCCCCTGTATATTTTTCCCCAATTTCTGTTTAACGGAGATAAGATTTTCTCAACACATTTCTAAACATAATAGTTTTAATAACTCATTTCTAATAACTGATTTATTTTATCTTTGTCATGATGACAGTAAATAACATTTTACTAGATATTTTTTCAAGACACTTCTATACAGCTTAAAGTGACATTTAAAGGTGTAACTAGGTTAATTAGGTTAACTAGGCAGGTTAGGGTAATTAGGCAAGTTATTGTATAATGATAGTTTGTTCTGTAGACTATCGCAAAAAATAAGTGCTTAAAGGGGCTAATAATTTTATCCTTAAAATTGCTTTAAAAAAAATAAATCTGCTTTTATTCTAGCCAAAATAAAACAAATAAGACTTTTTCAGAAAGCAAAAATATGATCAGACATACTGTGAAAATGTCCTTGCTCTGTTAAACATCATTTGGGAAATATTTAAAAAAGAAAAAAAATCAAAAGGGGGGCTAATAATTCTGACTTCAACTGAATAGGATTTATAGGCTATATCAGATTAGCCTACGTGTTAGTTATTGTAAGTGGTTTTATGTTATAGAATAGAATATGGAATATTCTCCATAATGTTTGTAATAGAAATATAGGTCGTACAGTATACTGGCATGTACTGTTTGCTGTTTATATTAATACGGAATATGAATGCATGCTTTTACTAAAACTAATATTGGATTTAAAAAAAGTGTATATGCGTGTGCGTGACATTTTTTTATAAACAAAAAAAAAACTGCATGCGAATCCTCTCTAAAGAAGTTGTTACTCTGCTTCATTTAGAGCATCATTAAAGATGTTTTACATTATATCTAACATGGTACAAACGACGGATGTGTCTTCTGTTCACTGTTCATTCATTTCCCAAATGATATCGTACTATGGTAGTTCAGCTGGGAGTTATGTTGTTGTTTTGGGACATACACTACCTGACAAAAGTCTTGTCTCCTATCCAAGTTTTAGGAATAACAAATAAGAACTTGACTTCTAGTTGATCATTTGGTATCAGAAGTGGCTAATATGAAAGGCAAAGGCCTCTAGATTACGCTTATTTTACCAAAAAAAATATATGATCATGCATAGATTTTTAGTTATTTCATTAGGACAGTAAGGTCTGACTTTGCTTAGACAAAAGTCTTATCACTTAATAGAAATAATGTACAGTATAGAATATCATAGTGCAGTGGAAAAATAATTAATGTTGTGTATGGCATCCATACATCTCTGCAATGACTCAAATCACTTATTATTAAAGTCATCTGGAATGGCAAAGAAAGCATTCTTGCAGGACTCCCAGAGTTCATCAAGACTCTTTGGATTCATCTTCAATGCCTCCTCCTTCATCTTACCCCAGACATGCTCAATAATGTTCATGTCTGGTGAGGGGGCTGGCCAATCCTGGAGCACTTTGACCTTCTTTGCTTTCAGGAACTTTGATGTGGAGGTATGACAAGGAGTGCTATCCTGCTGAAGAATTTGCCCTCTCCTGTGGTTTGTAATGTAATGAGCAGCACAAATGTCTTGATACCTCAGGCTGTTGATGTTGCCATTTACTCTGCAGATCTCTCGCACGCCCCCATACTGAATGTAACCCCAAACCATGATTGTTCCTTCACCAAACTTGACTGATTTCTGTGAGAATCTTGGGTCCATGCAGGTTCCAATAGGTCTTCTGCAGTATTTGTGATGATTGGGATGCAGTTCAACAGATGATTCATGGGAAAAATCTACCTTCTGACACTTTTCCAAATAATCAACTAGAAGTCAGGTTATTATTTGTTGCGCTTACAACTGGGATCGATGACAAGACTTTTGTCAGGTAGTGTACATCCCAGATTGCTCTCACCAGTCAATGGTCAACGTCGTTTCTACATACTGAATCGGACCAATGCAATCCAAAGTTAACGTTATGGCTGACCATCGGCTTTCCAATAATATTTAGAGGCGGCGTGGCTAAGCATATTTCTCCAAATCTATTAAACTGATGTCATCAGAGTTGGACTCTCATTCCAGAGTGGAAGCAAATGATCAGATTTTGACTAAAGATTTCCAAAACAAATCGTTAATTTCAGCAGATTAACTTGCACAGATTAATTGTTCACCTCAAGACTAACAATGTGCTCAAACTAAATAAACACTGTACATTTTGACCTTTAACTTTACGACAGATCAAGCCCTTCAGATGGGTCAGTTGACGGTATTTTTCATCACCAAAAAGAACATATTGATTGAGTTGAAAGTGTATTTAGTGAGCATGCTACGGTCTAGCTTCTGTTTCGCTGTGCTGCGCTGATGTAACACTTCACAGAGTTCCACACATATCAAAGAGTGTGAAGGGGATTTCCTCTTTCAGTGAATGCGTCCCACTCTCTCTCTGTTTGAGTGCCTCTGAGTGTATGTGTGTGTGTTCACCTGAATCATTTGCATCACTCAATGTTTCAATCCTTCATCCTCCCTCTATTTTTTTTTCTCAAGATGATTTTTCTTGCATGATTTGACTCTAAGCCAGTGGCTGAAATACCAATGGGGAAGTTTCTTGGGTTGTGTGTGTTGGTTGCCAGTCTTGGCTTACTGCGGGTTAGCTCTCTGTGTGTGTGAGAGAGAGGGCAATGAGGAAGTGACACACTGAGACGCTCTAAAATAACATGCTCATGTGGTGCCCATAAGTTTCAGCTTTTTTGCCATGAAAGTCTGAAATTAGCAACTTTACTCAATGGTTTCTAAATTTAAACAGACAAATCATGCAAAATTCCACAGTACACTGCACACACGCACACATGCACATGCACACGCACACGCACACGCACAC
>CAIGQZ010001236.1:4426316-4438971 GCA_903798205.1 Danio tinwini
ATTTGGTTAGCATGTTTTAACATGCTGTTAACATGTTTTGTCACATTGATAGCATGTTTATATTGTTTTGCATGTTGCTAGCATATTCATAACATTTTAGCTAGTTGTTAATTTGTTTTGTTACATTGCCATGTTTATAAAATTTCCACATGCTTTAGCAGGTTGTTAGCTAATATGTTTTGACAGTATTACCACACTGTTAAGATATTTGTAGAGAGTCAGAAAGTTGCTTGCATATTTTATCAATTGACAACCATGTTAACACGTTCCTAACATGTTTTGCTATGCTTTGCTTTGACATGTTATTGCTAGCATCAATAATATGTTTATTACTGTTTTTTGAAGGCACATTTTCAAACACATAAGCAGACTGTTAACATTTTTAATGTTACTAACTTAACGTTTTGATAATTTTATGGATTCAGGCAGTTGGTAGCAGGCCCGTGCAGAGGCTTTCCAAAGGGCATATGCAAAATTGAAGATGAGGGCACAACATGATCGCGTACTAAAGAGCGGGGGTGGGGCTGAGAAAGGCGATCACGGAATGAAGAGAGGGTGGGGCACTTGCGTTCATTTTGGAAGGGCACTTTATATCCCAGACTCAAAAGGGCATGTACACTGCACAGATTGAGCTCTATGTGTGCACGTGCGTAGTTGGTAGCATATTTTAACATTTGACTAGCATGTTTTACCATGTTGTTAACATGTTTTGTAACATTGATAGCATGCATATATTGTTTTTGCGTTTTGGTAGCATACTCATAGCATTTTAGCTAACTTGTTTGCTGAATGCACATTTACAGGCTGATTCTAGGGCTTTTGGTTAATCAAAAATAGATGTATATATATTTTTAATCAAACATTTTAAATCAAAGTTATTCAAGAATTCACATTTTTACATTTATTTTAAAAACTTTCGAAAATACATATACTACATCAATTTATTGTGTACTTGGAAACCCAACCGACAGTGTTTTTGGCCCTTGTGGCCACCTGACTTTTACCATGTTTCAGATTTTACCACATTCTTACCCTGTTATTTACTTTTTTGCTTTTATTTTTGTCTTACCTGCTTTCTGGGGCCGTTCTTTGCCAGACTCGAACCCCGTCATCGTGGTCAACTCCTTTCTGTGTCTCAAGTTTGCAGACTTACAGGGTGAGCTACTGGGCAAACTGATAACAGGGGAAAAGCCATACACGCAGAGGTAAGTGGTCAGCTGCTAAGTGGAAAAATAAACAGAAGCCATTGGCGGCATCATACCGCCCCCTAGCATTCGTTTTAAAGACGAAAGACGTATCTCTGGCTAAATAATTTGCACTCTCCAAAAATGTATACAAGGGTACATTTTCACAATGTGCCTGTGTTGAAAATGTAAGTGTATATCTACATTCTACATATTTACAAATTTCTTTATGTTATACAGTTAATCACTAATTAATTAAGCAAATACATGCGACTGTTCAATAGTAGAAATATATTTTTTACAATCATATTATACCCACAACTAAATTATAAATAAAACATTTTACAATCATTTTGCCTGACAGGTGGCCCTTTCTAGAAAGATTATACCCACAACTAAATAATAAACTGTCACTAAATCCATTTCTCTTTACAGCGACTCTTCATCAATAAAGTCAATCCCAATGTGAACAGAGCGAGAGAAAAAAAAGTGACAAATGGAAAGAGTCTGGGTGAGTATCAGGATCATAATGGAGCCGTTTCTCTTCCTGCAGATCAATACAAGATTCATCATGAAGATACAAGCGAATCACTGCTCCTCTACAGCCATAAATAAAGACACTGTTCAACACAAATACACAGATTACACACATACATGACAATCAAGGGGCCTCGCTTTTCTTACATGTCAAACGGATGGACCCCATGTGAGCCGTATGGGGTCGCAATCCCACAATGCATCAGCTTTAACCACCTACAGCTAGACAGTAAGTGGCCATCTGAAGCTTCCTGTGGGATCGGACACATCCATGTGGTCAATACAGCTCATTATCCAGCTTTCTCCACACGTCTATTGAGTTTCAAAAGATGGGTTGCACTTCTGGTTTGGGGAAATTCCATTCAAAAGAACTAAAACAAACTGTTTTACATAATAAACGTTGCACTATAAATAATTCTAAACAGTACATAGTGAAACTGAGTGAGAAGTACATTTGATTGTGCTTTATTTTCAACCCAGGCTCATTCTGATTACGTACCCCTGTATACATTTCTGGAGAGTGCCAAATACGTCCCAGGAGGTATGTCAGTTGGCAGGGTTTTTTTTTTGCGAATCCACCAGAGGCCGCTGTGTACGCTTTTTTAAATCTCAAATTTCTCTTGCGAGTGCCATCCACGCCTGCTCTTCTTGTGTAAATCCACCAGAGGCCGTTGTCGACTGACTGACTAAGCGACCAACCGATACCTCCACCAACCCACTTCCCTAAACCCAACCGATAGTGTTTTAAAAAGTACAGATTGGCTAGCGCCCACCCACTTCCCTAAACCCAACCGATAGTGTTTTCAAAAGCAATCCAGAAAAAGAAAAGCCCTCGTGGCCTCCTGGTTTTTACCATGTTTTCAGATTTTACCACATTCTCACCCTGTTATTTACTTGTTCATTCTATTTTTTTGACTTTGGTTTTTGTCTTACCTGTTTTCTGGAACTGTTCTTCACCAGACTCGAACCACGTCGTCACGGTCAACTCCGCTCTATGTCTCAAATCCTTCAAGGTATGCAGTGAGCCACTGGCCAAACTGGTAACATCGGAAAAGCCGTCCACACGGAGGTAAGCGGTCAGCTACTAGCACGAATAGGAAAGGCGTTGTACCGCCTCGTAGCGATTGTTTTTAAAGACTAAATGCAGCCATACATTCCTCTGACAACATAATTTGTGATCTCCAGAAATGTATCTAGGGCTACGCTCTCACAATGAGCCTATGTTGTTTATTTTTCAGCATAATAGCCCTGGTTTACAGGAACACAAATGTGTATAATGACATACTGTAGGTATGACCTAGTTGTACTCTATTAAGGGAGTTTACAGGGACACACATCTTTTGTCCCTGTAATTCAAATGCTTTAACATCATACTTAGTTTTTTTTCACAATCAAAATTTGTCACAGGTCTCCTGTGAGGGTTGGGTTTAGGGGTAAGGCCATATAATAAATGATTTTTACTGTATAAAATACATTACGCTTAAGAAGTGTCCTTGTAAAGCATGTATACAAGTATCTATATATACTTGTATACGCACCATATATGTGTACGCACCTCAGTAAGTCCCTTTCAAGGATAGTCTGTTCGCTTGGTGGCCATATTTGCAACCCTCCTGAGAAGTTCATCCAAGACTATCTTTTTACCCTTTCCACACATGATGACTTCACAAAATGTCTCCAACTATTTCTGTCTGCTGTTAGGTCAACTGCTTGCTGTAGATTTGCATGCCATGTTTCAAGGTCTTCCCTGAAATTATCAATCCAACGTTTTCATTATCGTCCTCTAGTTCTTTTTCCTGGCTCTGTCTGGGAGTTGTCGTTCATTCATTCTGTGCACATGTCCAAACCACAGGAGACATCGCTTGCAAATATGTTAAATAAGCATTTGCTCCTTTCGTAATCTATTTCATATGTCTTTATTTCACATTCAAATCTATGCTCACTTGTGTTTAAAGGCACAGGTGCAAAAACTACAATTCCCTCTGACTCAAAAATTGACACTTTCAACACGGTATAATAAACAATCTGATTAAGATTTTGACCTAAAACTTCACAGACACATTCTGGAGACACCAAAGACTTATCTTGAATATTTGGCAAAATTATAGCACTTTCAACTGAAATTATATGAAATCAAAATTACATATTGATTTTGTTAGCTCACACTGCTAGTTTTGTGGTGAACAATGCATTTGTTCATGTCATTAAGGGAAAAAATGCCCTTGTAATCTAAAATTGAAATCTTAAAATGCACTCCTTGTTTGTTTTCACTTAAATTATCAGGTTACGTCTGTTTTATGTATTGGGCGGGGCTAACATACTTAACCACGCCCCTCCACCTGTCAGTTTTCACAACAAACAGAAATTGAGAGCAGGAGGAGTCTGTTAGGTTGTATTAACTCTTCCCAAACCCTTTTCCAGATCTTTCTGAATGAAACGCCTATTTTACTACATCCAATTAGCTCGCAGTAGAAAAAACAAGCAACGCCCACTATTTTTTCATTTATCATTCCGTTTCTATAGACCAATTTCACGCGGCTGCCATTTTAAACAGCAAAATCAAGGCTGTGGTGAGAAGAAACCCGGAAGTATCGCCTGAGTCACACAGGAATGTTGTGTACCTGGCTGTATATCTTATCAGCGAAGAGAAAGCGACACAAATTTATACTTTCACCACCTCCCGAGTGACCCAAAGGTCCGTTCTGAATGAATAGTGAAAATAAAAAGGGATATCGGACCTCATTTTCAGCTAAGGGAAATGGTACTAGTTAGCTAATGTTTTCTTTCCCAAACACACGTTTTAGATGCCATTTCTCAAACTCAAGTTCATGAACTGATTCTTTCACTATATTAGACTTGTCATGATACAAAATTTCAGTACTGAAATTGAAAAAATGTCTTTCTTGTTAACATTTAAGGCACTGTTGATGGCGTTCTTAAACAGCGCTGATTTGCCATTGTGTTCACGTGCTCAACAGAAACGACTGTGATTGGCTGTAAAGGTCATCTGTTTACCGCACTTCACTGATGTTTACCGAGTGTAACGCAGACGAGCGATCTGCTTGGTGAATCGACTGATCTTTGCGGATTTAAAACGCTCCAGTGTTCGTGTATCTGTGTTTGCAATCTATGAAAAGCAGTGAACTGATGACCATCATGGCCAATCAGTGTCATTTCTGTTGAGCACTGGTGAATACTATGGCAAATCAGCTGTTTAAGAACGCGCTCAGCGGCGCTTAAATGTAAGCAGGAAATTGACGTTTTTAAAACTTCAGTACCGGGACAACACTGTTAAAGACAACACAAGGGTGTGCTACAGAGGACTGCATTGTTTTATCGCTCACCGGGTTACATAGGCTGAAGCAGGGAAGGGTCCCCACGGTGTTTACCTGGTGCCATGAACTGAAGTCTATTGCGTATTACTCTTAAGATTGTGATTTTAGGCATTGCGATGTTGTTTGATGCCTAATATGCTTTTAATTGTTTAAATTAAACCTAACTGAATGATATTAAAGTGATGTTTCACCATTTCTGCAATTTGAAATCAGGCAACAGCTGGATGTTTATAGTCCACAGCATGTTGTTGCAATGTTTACAGTGTTGATCCTATACTTCTGGGTTACTTCCCACCGCAGCCTTGCTTTCGTGTTTAAAAAAATGGCGGCTGCGTGAATTAAGCATATAGAGAAATTACCAATTTACGTCACACACGATGTCACATGGGTCCCTGGTTGCAAAAAAGACCGTTTGCAATAGCAAACATGTCGTGTTGTGCATTAGGATGCCAAATTCAAAAGTCCAAAAAGAGAAAACTTAACTTTTACTGTACACCACACTGCTTTTAATGCCAACTGCAGACAACTTTGGCTAAAAGGGAGCTGAATGGAGCGAGGACCTAAATAAAAATGCTCGACTCTGCAGTTTTCATGTTATATCAGGCAAGTTCACGCTATGCTGAATCATACAACATTACACGTTTTTGATTGCAGCAATGATTTCAGCAAAAACAGTTACATTTGGTTCATTAAACTGCGGACACTGAATGCTTAGAAAGAAATGTAAAAATCTAAGTTCACACACCCTGCCGTACAGGTGCAGTTCGCTGTCAGAATGCAGTTGTTTTGCTTGTTGATGATTACCCAGGCCTTGTATTGCTCTGTCTTCTTTTCTTGTCTTTGGCTAGGCAAACCCTCGGTTTTTAGCACTACACAGTTTTGAATCTGGTAATCGTGGAGCATTATTTCTTGCACATGACCACACAGAACACAATTGTAGACATCCAAAGACTTGTAGGCCTTTAACTTTTCTCTAGTAAAATCACTTGGAGTTTAATGAGATTGTATATTTCAGGCTGATGCTTGGTCATTTCGTCTTATCTAATATCCATTGGGTGGGTGCTATCGCAAATGGACCTGTCAGACGAACGCCGCTCACTTTAACGTTAATTTTGCCGAATAACTGTGCTTGTCACTGGGTGACAAGCTGTTATAATAGGCTGAAAGCATTATGTAAATAATATATATAATATGTAATCAATATAATTTATTTCTAAGACAACAACAAACTCTGTACCGCATCGGATGTCATTCCCTCTATGATAATGCTAGCACTCCCGGTTTTTTTCTGCAACCTCGCTGCGCGCGCATCCTGAATGTTTACAAACCAGTAATTCGTCTATAGAAACTGTCACAACACACAATAAATAAATGATTGCAGCTTCTGTTTCATGCAGACTTTAAGGCAAGTTTTTTCAGGCACAGCCTTTGAATGAGATGTAAAAGAAAGTAATCCTACACACACTGGATCAGTTTGAGGACATACACACACGCACACAAGAATAAAAAACTGAGAAATGTCTTGAACTACAATGATGACAGTCGGAAACACATGCAGAGGAAAACGGCTTCAGAATGGAGCCATTGTCTGATTTCCGGCTCATTCATGAACAACACGCCTCGTCTGTTCACAGAGACAGTTGTTCAGTTCATTCAGACTCTAAACACTGGCCTGTTCACTCAAAGCATGTATTCGTGTGGAAAGCCGCTTCATCTGCTGTCTTTATGATGATCATTCATGTTACAGTCGGCCACCAGACACGGTTTACAAAGGACAGCTTTACTGAGATTGTATGATACATTACACACTGTAGAAGACCCCTTCCAGCATAAATATAGGAAAAATCATACTAGATAGTGATACATAAAAGTTCAAATTATGAGAGTAAGTCATAGTCAACTTTAGAAGACAAAAAAAAGCAACTGTGCATTTTTTTGTTAGGTATTTTTATTCTATTCATTCATTTATTCATTCATTTTCCTTCGGGTTAGACTTTTATTTATTTTTAACTAGCTGATACCCTTCCAGCCGCAACCCAGTACTGGCAAACACCCATACACTCTCACATTCACACTCACACTCATACACTATGGTCAATTGAGTTATCGCCCACTTATTTCATTAGTATCATTATTATTACCTCATAGTTAAATTTTTCGTCATGGTTTTGAATTATTTTTGTAAATATGACTTTTTAGTAAATTTTTTATGGTTTATGTTAATATTATGGCTTTTTTTCAACAATAATAATTATAATTTCATTTATTCATTAAGTTTCTATTCGGCTTAGTCCCTTTATTAATCTGGGGTTGCCACAGCAGAATGAACTTATCCAGCATATGTTTTACGCAGGGGATACCATTCCAGCTGCAACCCATCACTGGGAAACACCTATACACACTCATACACTATGGACAATTTAGCTTACCCAGTTCACCTATAGGCACATGTTTTTGGATTGTGGGGGCAACCGGAGCACCCGGAGGAAACCCAGGCCAACATGGGGAGAACATGCAAGCTCCACAAAGAAATGCCAACTGACCCAGCCGGGGTTGAACCAGCGACCTTCTTGCTGTGAGGCGATTGTGCTACCCACTGCACCACCGTGCTGCCTATAATTATATATTGTTATCTAAAAATTTCAAATATGCATTTTAATGCAATCATTTTGCCATTTGATTTTATATGATTTTTTTTTTTTTAAGACATGTTTTATGTTGTTATGACATGATGCCATAAAATGTCTTTTAGGCAAGGCAAGTTTATTTATATAGCACATTTCATACACATTTTATGCAATTCAAAGTGCTTTACATAAACAAAAATAAAAAAAGACAAGCATGAGAAAAAAACCCAGTTAATAAAATGATTAGAAACAGATTAAAATGTGTTAAAATAATTAAAAAGAAAAGAAAGACACAATAGTGTGATCTGTCGGACGTAGCACAGTGCTCATTCAGTAAAGGCACATGTGTTTTCATTCTTGATTTAAGTGTGCCTAATGTTGAAGCACATCTGATAATTTCTGGACGCTGATTCTAGCAGTGAACTCTTGCAATTTCTATGTTTATATGATCCTAATGATCTGAGTGATCTTTAAGGCTTGTATTCAGTGATACACTCAATCTGTAATGTATTGAGGTCCTAGGCCTTTTCGTGATTTATGGACTAGTAGAAATACTTTAAAATCTATTCTGAATGTAACTGGGAGCCAGTGTAAAGACCTGAGGACAGGTGTGATGTGCTCTGATTTTCTGGTTCTGGTCAGAATCCTGGCAGCAGCATTCTGGATGAGCTGCAACTGTCTGACTGACTGGCTGACCAGTGAGGAGTCCATTACAGTAATCCGCCCTGCTGCTGATAAAAGCATGAACAAGTTTCTCTAAGTCCTCACTGCAAACAAAGCATCTGATTCTTGCAATGTTTTTGAGATGATAGTATGCTGATTTACTAACTGCTTTGACATGACTACTGAAACTCAGATCTGACTCCAGAGTCACACCAAGATTCTTGACCTTATTTTTTGTTGTTTGACACTTAGAGCCAAGGTACTCATTATTTTAAAATAATTTTATAATCTATTTATTTTGTCATAAATTTGGTTTAATTGTGGCATGGCTGATTTATCATAATTTTTTACATTTTCTAAATTACTTATTAATTTCATACTTTAAGTCACAGCCGATTTGAATGTTATCACTCGATTGAATAGGCTATATTAGTAGTTATCAGCTAATAGATATGGGCCAGTAGGGGCCTTCTGCGCCTACTTGTAGGATCAAAAGGCTGTTATCATCCATCCACATGGTTAATCAGCAATAAATCATGAGAATGTTAAAGTGAAAAGGTAATGAGAATTATTTATATTATTTATAAAATTTCCCATTAATTGTATTTTATTAACGTCTTCCCCTACCCCAACCCTAAACCCAAGCGTCACCGTAAAGTAAAAACAGATCTGGATCTTGAGTTTTCTCTATTAGAATAGCTGATTAATCATGTGGTTGGATGATAGCAGCTATCTGAGCCTACAAGTAGGTGCAGAACACCCCTACCGGCCCATATCTATCAGCTGATAACCACTGATAACACCTATTCAATCGAGTGATAACATTCGAAGCGAGTGGTGACATTTTATGTTATAATTCATATCATTCTTTAATAATAGCGTTTTTAACTTGTCATGAATGACATTTCATTTATTTAGGGACTTTTAAACTTTTTATGATTTCAACTCGTCCTAATTTCAGCCTTTCTTAAACAGTTTATGTCATATATACAACTTCATACTGTCATCATTTTGACAAATATATATATATAATACTCTTTACTTTTCATGATTTATCCCATCAGGCACAGGACATCAGATTAACGTTGTACCCCAAGGGGGATGTTGCATTTTGACATCAGAACCCAATGTCAGGCTGATGTCAGTGTCCAATATCCAAACTAAAATAAACCAAATGTCAATGTCTAATGATGTTACAGCGTGACTTTGTGTGGACACTGGACTTTGGTCACTTTTAAACACAACCTAAAAATCAACCATATATCAACGTTATTATTGCATGTTAAAATAACGTTGTCCTTAGACGCTGGCTAGACATTGAGGCCCAATCCCAATTCTATTTTTGTACCCCTACCCCTTCCCCTTGGCGTGACCGTGAACGCGGTTATAAATGTATTAAAACATGTGCTTGCTTGTTGTAAAAAATTCGTAATGCTGACAAAAATACTAATTTGTGGCTCTCCATACTTCCAGGTGCAGTGAAACTGCCGCTGTAGCTGGTGCATTCTGGGAAATTTTGGTTTTGAGTGTGGTCCTGAAAAATCTTAGTTTGAAGGGCTATTCACCCCCTTCCCCTTAGCCCTACGCCTTCAAGCTACGTAAAGAGAATTGGGAAACCACTACCCCTTCACATGAATGCGCAAAACAAGGGGAAGGGCTAAGGGGTAGAATTGGGATTGTGTCTGAATTTCGCTCGCCTGACATCACAACCTAAATCTAACCTAATGTTAACGTCTTATGATGTTGTGTGCCTGCTGAGATATCTCATTATTAATTCTCCACTAATTTAAACTTTAAGCCATGATTGGACTTCATGATTTTGACTTGTATTGCATATTTTTAATGTCATAATTTTAGATTACAATATAAATTTGAATTTGTATTTTATTTTCCCTAAAATCTATGATATACCCTTTTATCTCATGCATCTTTGTTTATTTTATAATGTATTTATTCAAATCTGCTTTTGTTTTCCACAGAAAGTGAATAATTCTATGAATGTTTGGATGACAGGAGTTTGGGTAAATCATCTTTATAATTGCAGTCTTAGAAAGCATTAAAAGCAGCTCACTAGGTTTTGGAACAGAGCCTTCTTGTCTCTCTCTCTCTCTCTGCCTCTTTCCTGTTGTCTTTTTTTCTTAGCAGCATCTGTGACGCTCTGAGTGTGTGTGTGTGTGTGTGTGTGTGTGTGTGTGTGTGTGTGTGTGTGTGTGTGTGTGTGCTGTGCCAGATCCCACAGCTGCCAGAGAAACACAGAGGAGGAGGAATGAAGCTCAACACATCAGGAGTGTTGAGCGCAAACATCAATGCAAAACTTCAAAAACTAAACATCAGCAAACCAAACATCAGCAGTTTACACAACCTAAAAGTCTTTACAGGCTCTCAGACAATGTAGGAAATCTCCTTCAGGTGCAATAATGGTGATGGCCCTACCCTTATTGTTTGTTTAGTTAAAGGGCAGCTATGATGCAAAATCAACTTTTGAAAGCTGTTTGAACAGAACTTTGTAGGTGGTGTGTCCACTGTCATCTTGGGGTGATATAAACACAAGACGTCTCTTTTTTTAATTTCCTGATGTCAAAATAGGATCTAAATCCTATTGACTTTGAGGCCTTTTGCAACGTGATGTAGTGTGGTTTTCCTCGCCCACTGAATTAATTGACAGACATGTATACAATAACTTGCCTAATTGCCCTAACCTGCCTAATTAACCTAGGTAAGCATTTAAATGTCACTTTAAGCTGTGTAGAAGTGTCTTGAAAAATATCTTGTCAAATATTATTTACTGTCATCATGGCAAAGATAAAATAAATCAGTTATTAGAAATAAGTTATTAAAACTATTTTTATCTTCTCTCCGGTAAACAGAAATTGGGGAAAAAAATAAACAGGGGGGCTAATAATTCTGACTTCAACGGTATATATATATATATATATATACATAGCTGTTTTTGTTGCCTGTGCTTTTAAATGCAAATGTGTTTCCTCCTGCTGCGTCACGTCAGATAAACAGCAGTCAGTGACAGAGACAGACAGTTTATGAGTTAAAAATACCAAGTAAGATTATTTGATGTAGTTGTGGTGGAGTTTATTCAAGCCTTTCTGCAACGATGAGTCACACACAAATGATGTTACAAAGGTTGCAGTACACACACACATACACACATTTCACGTTTTGCACCTCTACTTGCAGCAAATGTGACAGGATACAAATTAATCCATTCATTCATTTTCTTTTCGGCTTAGTCCCACACGAACACGGGGAGAACATGCAAACTCCACACAGAAATGCCAACTGATTTATATATACATGTTAAATTACTCAAATTACAGTAACAATAGTAATTAAATACTGGATTTTTGAAAATGTGTAGTACAATAGTATAATGACAGAATAATAAAAGCATTAATAAAATGTCAACATAATAAAGTCATAAAACCAGATTTATTATAAAGTTTATAGTCATAAAGAATTGATATACAAAAAGAGTGGAAATATGCTAAAAAAAATTCAGTTGACTTTACAGGCTCTCAGACAATGTAGGAAATCTCCTTCAGGTGCAATAATGGTGATGGCCCTACCCTTATTGTTTGTTTAGTTAAAGGGCAGCTATGATGCAAAATCAACTTTTGAAAGCTGTTTGGACAGAACTTTGTAGGTGGTGTGTCCACTGTCGTATTGGGGTGATATAAACACAAGAAGTCTCTTTTTTTATTTCCTGATGTCAAAATAGGATCCAAATCCCATTGATTTTGAGGCCCGTTGCAACGTGATGAGTGGGTTTTTCTCGCCCACTGAATTCATTTACAGGCATGTATTAACATGTCTCCATAGTAACACATATAAACATGTCCACAGAACAGGATTTGCAGAGAAAGTGGGATTAAAGGATCTGTTCAGCTCTCTATGATCATCAGCACCTGAAGAATGAGTTTTACAAACGTAAAACTTTTTTAAAATGGTGCAATAAAATGGTGTAATAAAGAAAAGGGAGTCAATTTGAGTTTTTTCACAGCTGCATAGTGTCAGTAAAACTATATATGAGGATGCTTCACACAGAAAACAGAAGTCTTGCTTTGTGGTCATTAAATCTGGTTTAATCCAGCTCATTTGCATTTAAAGGCACAGGCAACAAAAACAGCTACAATTTCCTCTGACCCCAAACTTCAGATATTTACAAAGATATAATAAATGATCTGATGGGTATTTTGAGCCGAAACCTTACAGACACATTATGGAGACACCAAAGACTTATCTTATATCTTGTAAAAGGGCTAAATTATGAGCCCTTTAATATTTGATGATATTT
>CAIGQZ010001236.1:4476596-4488280 GCA_903798205.1 Danio tinwini
ATTTGAGTTCTGAATGAGCCAAATAGGCTCAACAAACCTGTTTACTGTAGTAAAAGCCACTTTATATGTTGAAGTACAATTTTTGTTTGGAAATGTTTTAGGGGGGCTGAGTAGAAATATAGGGGGGCTAAAGCTCCCTCTAAAATAGGCCTAGCGACGCCCATGAAACCAACAATGCTGCGTGTGTAAGTCATTTAAAACAGTCATTATTTAAAACAGTAAAAACATGGTCAACCATTTATATAGCGGCAGTCAAAGGGTTTAAATGTATTATTAATTTTTTTTTTTTTTTTTTTTACTGTAATACTAAACAGCCCTGGTGAGCATAATAACTAGTGAGCATTCCTACCACCTCCAAACTTTTCCACTTCCTCCTCAGTAACTGAATGTAAAAAATTTCTTAACACCAACTATAAAAACTGTCACATTATCATTCGGTGGAAGTTCATGTGATTTTCTATGTAAGTTCTATGAGATTCATTTCCTCCTCTGTCTTCTAAGGAACACAGAGCTCCTTCAGGAGGATTATTTCTCCTTTTTACCCATCCGTCCGCCAGCAGGCTGTAGGGGCGAGTCCCCAGCCTCGAGCGTGAGGATGGTGTGCTGAATGACAGCAGGGATTTTTGGGTGGCAAAACACATTCCTGAAATGCTGACGGCGGGGGTCGAGCTCCGCATGTCATCCTTACAGCAGAGGGTGGAGCATTAAAAACATGTGGCATTCCAGCTCTTCTGGAGGAATGTTCCGGGTTCAGAGCGAGTTAAAGTCCATCCGGCACTATATTGATTGCAGGAAAGAATTTAGTCTGCCTCAGGCACAAAAAAAAAGCAAAAAAAAAAAAAAAAAGCATGTAATGCAGATCTACAGGCAATGCATATTAAAATATATCAGAAAATTACAAACATTTGCACTCTGTTTTAATTAAATGTGCAAAAATGTGCACTCTGTAAAATCTGCACTTTAAAATAATTATATGACAAAGTGATAACAACAAACATTACTTTAACTTATATTAATTAGTTAATCAGTCTTAACTTAAATTTTTATACAAATATAAAAACTACTCTACATTTTTTTCCTTAATACCCACCCAACCCCCCACCCCACCCCCCGGCGAATTATTAGCCCCCAATTATTTCCCCAATTTCTGTTTAAAGTAGAGTTTTTTTTTCAACACATTTCTAAAAATATTAGTTTTAATAACTCATTTCTAATCACTGATTTATTTATCTTTGCCATGATGACAGTAAATAATATTTGACTAGATATTTTTCAAAACACAAAGACATTTAAAGGCTTAACCCTGTTAATTAGGGTAACTAGGCAAGTTGTTGTATAATGATGGTTTGTTCTGTAGAAAAAATATATAGCTAGAGGGGGCTAAAAACATTGACCTTAAAATGTAAAAACTGCTTGTATTCTAGCCTAAATAAAACTAATAAGACTTACTCCAGATGAAAAAAATATTATTAGACATACTATGAAAATTTCCTACTCTGTTAAATGTCATTTGGGAAATATAAAAAAACCCAAAAATAAATCCCAAGGGGGAATTCTGACTTCAACTGTATGTATAGTGTTACAAATAAAATACTCTCTTAAAGAGGACCTATTGTGCACATTTTTCAAGATGCAGATGTAAATTAAGTCTCTAATGTACCTATAATGTCTAAGTGAAGTTTCAGCTCAAAAACACATGTAAAGCAGAGCTACAGGCAATACGTATTAAAATATAACAGAAAATGACCATAAATATGCATCATTTAAAATATATAAAAATTATTATTAAAATTTTACTTCATATTTTTGTCAGTTTGAAATTTGATTTAACAAAAAATATGTAGGCAATAATACATTTTGTTTCCTATTTTGATCTGAAATTAAGATATATTTGCATTTCAAAGAAGATTTTAGAGTTATAAGTAGGCCCACACGTAATCTGCACGTGCAGAATTCCGCAGATTTTTAGCTCATCATTAATTCTGTTTAATTACTTGAGTAAATGTGTGTAAATCTAAATTTATTTAGTTTAATTATTTACAGTAATATTATTGACTAAAAATGTTCATCTGATTTATGTATAAGGCAGTTTGTAAAGTAATATTTTCTGTCTTTTAGTAGATATATTATATGAGAGACTTGCTTTGTTTACCAATTAAAGTGAATCTAATTGGATTCGCATTTTATTATTAAATAAAAGTTAAAAAGGTATTATTTTTTATTTCACATATTAAAGGTTTTAGTTATGATACTCCCAAAATAATTCCGTAGAAATCCACAGATTTTGACCAAATTCCTCCGCAGAAATGGCAAAAAACGTCCGCAGATACCGTCTGGCCCTAGTTATAAGCCTACTGTATGATATCATTTAGTTTCTTAAAATTACTAAAATGTTCCACACACACACACACACACACACACAAACATTATTTTTACCCTTTATAAAAAAAATACCCTGGAGTGTTTATGTGGGCTATTACAATACTTTTCTATTATATTATATATTGTTATATTGTCAATTAAGTTATAATGATGGTTCTTGACTCAATAAAGGGTTAAAAAGCACTCACAGAGACTTCTTTAGGGAACCAAAAATGGTTTCTCAAAGTCACCACAGCTAAAACACACCTTTAAAGCCTTTACTTTTAAAAGTGTACTCACTGTTTTGTTCCTGTTTGCATATACCTCCCGACAAACCATGCTCAGTTCAAATGCAAATGCTTGTTTTTTTTATTTGCATGTTTTAAATGCAAAAACATTCAAGGGCTCCCAGAACTTTCTAGCTTTACATCTAAACATCAATCTGACCATTTAAAAAAACAAAAGTATGTGTTTTTGTCTGTTGCTACACAACTATAAGGATAAATCAAGCCAGCATGCACGTATCGACAGCAGTGTTGCATGGAAGTTTACTGGAAAGTGTTGTAAGGGTCATAACAACACAACACAAACATGAGCCCTAACCTGCTGGAGGTGGGAGTCAATAAATCCAAAAATAATCAGAGACAAAAATGGCTTTTCCCTGTTTCACTTGTATTGCGATTAACTATAAGTTGGCTATTTTACACAAGGAAAAGACGAGAAAAAGAATGAAGATACAGAGCTAACGTTAGCCATTGCTAACTGAAGGATTGAGCACTGTTTTTAAATGTTCACAAATTTAAAAAAACAATCTTACTTTAGTTTTAGATGGCTTAAGAGTGTTTTCTAACAACAATAAACCATAATAGAACCATAACCCAATAAATCCATTAATACTCACTCAAGCTTGAGTTGATTTCCCTCCAAACTGATGCAACTTCCTGTTTACTTTTGTCATCACAGAACTGCTTTTTAGCTAGAGGCATTTACAATGCAAATGACATGCTAACAGCTAGCCATTTCTCTGTGTTGGTTTAAATGCTTACATATGTTTAACAACCCTGCTGAGAAATCCAGCTTAAACCAGCCTAAGCTGGTTGGCTGGTTTTAGCTGGTTGACCAGCCTGGTTTTAGAGGGGTTTTGGCCATTTCCAGGCTTGTTTCCAGCCATTTCCAGCCTGGTCTTAGCTGGTCAGGCTGGAAAATGACCAGCTAAAACCAGCTAAAACCAACTTCACCAGCCTGGTTTAAGCTGGACATAGCTGGTTTTGGCTGGTCACGCTGGTTTTAGTTGGTCATCTCCCAGCCTGACCAGCTACAACCAGCCTGAAAATGGCCAAAACCCCTCTAAAACCAAGCTTGGTCGACCAGCTAAAACCAGCCAACCATCCTAGGCTGGTTGAAGCTGGATTTTTCAGCAGGGAAGTGAGATTATTGACTAAACAAAATCAATTTCACTTTATTTTTTTTAATTAAGGGTTTCTGTAGACCAACTAACAATGAATAAAACAATATAACCCAATAAATCCATTCATAATATTCACTGAAGCCTGAGCTCAAAAAGTTTTCCCTCCAAACTGATGCAACTTCCTGTTTACTTTTATCATCACAGAACTGTTTTTTTTTTTAGCAAGAGGCATTTACAATGGAAATGACATGCTAACAGCTAGCTAGCCAGTTCTTTATGTTGGTTTAAATCAGGGGTGCCCAAATATGGTCCTGGAGGTCCGGTGTCCTGCAGATTTTAACTCCAACTTGCCTCAACATACTTGCACGGACGTTTCTAGAAGCCTAGTAAAAGCTTGATTATTTAGCCCAGGTGTTGTCTGATTGGAGTCGAAACTAAACTTTGCAGGACACCAGCCCTCCAGGACCGAGTTTGGGCACCCAATAAGTCATGCTTATTATGATGCTTTATAAGTAGTAGCTGGCAAGAGACAAATAACTAAACGCAAATGAATGCTAACAGTTAGCTATCCAGTTCTCTGTGTTGGTTTAAATGCTAACATATGTTTAACAAATGATATTATTGACTAAACAAAATCAATTTCACTTTATTTTTTTAAATTAAGGGTTTCTGTAGACCAACTAACAATGAATAAAACAATATAACCCAATAAATCCATTCATAATACTCACTGAAGCCTGAGCTCGAAAAGTTTTCCCTCCAAACTGATGCAACTTCCTGTTTACTTTTATCATCACAAAACTGCTTTTTAGCAAGAGGCATTTACAATGGAAATGACATGCTAACAGCTAGCTAGCCAGTTCTTTGTGTTGGTTTAAATGCTTACATATGTTTAACAAATGAGATTATTGATAATACAACATCAATATTACTTTACTTTTAAATTGAGGGCTTTTGTAAACCAACTAACAATGAATATAAGAATATAATGCAATAAATCCATTCATAATACTCACTGAAGCCTGAGCTCAAAAAGTTTTCCCTCCTGATGCACTGATGCAATTTCCTGTTTGCTGATGTCACCGCAGTACTGCTTTTTTAAGTAGAGGCTGGCAAGAGTTTAAATTAAGTAGGTGTGGCATTTACCGTTCTTGAATTTCAAGTATCTGTAGGGATAAGGATTAGTGACAAAGTCTCTGTAGATATGATTGCACTATTATTAGCAATACAATGGTTTGAGAAGATAAGACCTTTGAAATCAATCATATGTTCAGATTCAAGTTCTTTACTAGCAAGTTTACAATATAGTAAATCAGAAAGTAGACCAGACATTTTAATAGCAACAATGCAAACATAATATAGAATTCAAATGACGGGTATAAGAGTAATATTTTTATGGGTATCTGCGCATAATGGTGTTCAAGGAAATGAAATTGCAGATAAGGAAGCTAAACAAGCTGTTAAAAATAATGACATTAGTCTAAATGTATATAAGTAAGAGTGAAATCAAGAGTATTATTAAGAAACGAATTAAGGAAAGGTGGCAAAAACAATGGGATAATGAGAAAAAGGGCCGGTGGTTTTACAGTATTCAAAAGAAAGTAGGAGAAAAGAGATGTGTAGGGAAAACAGGAGAGGGTGAGATTTGGACACACAAAATTAAATAGCACACTTTTTAAAATGAGAAAACATGATACACGACAATGTGAGATTTGTGGACAAGAAGAAACAGTTAAACGTGTTATATTACACTGCATGAAGTATGAAAATGAAAGGAGGGTGTAAGAATTTAGAAGAGAGAAGAGTTCAATTTAAATTAGATGACATTCTACAAAATAACTCAGGAAATAAATGTTTTAACTTTGTATTGCAGTATCTTAAAATGGGGGGTGGGGGGTAAGTCATAATGATTCACACTCCATACCAGTTGGTGGCGGAAATACACCATTCTGTTGTTTGTCAATCGTCAATAAATTAAAGAAGAAGAAGAAGAAGAAGAAGAAGAAGAAGAAGAAGACAAAAAAAACAAAAACAAATGAATGGTAAAAGCTATAGCTAGCCAGTTCTCTGTAGTTCTCTCTGGTGTTGGTCATATGAAATCAGTTTTTTACTTTACTTTTGTATTGAGGGTTTTTGTAAACCAATTGACTAACAAAAGATTAACTATTTAATTCAATTCAATTCACCTTTATTTGTATAGCACTTTTACAATGTAGATTGTGTCAAAGCAGCTTCACATAGAAGATTATAGTTAATTGAAACAGTGTCAGTTCAGTTTTCAGAGTTTAAGTTCAGTTCAGTTTAGCTCAGTTCAGTGTGCTAACTGTGCTAACTCAATTCAGTGTGCTAACTAGCCCAATAAATGCATTGCTAATACTCACTGAAAATGGAGCTGGTGTTTTGGAACTGGTGTTTTTCCCTCCAAAGTGATGTCACCTACTTTTTGATGACATCCCATGATTGCCTTTTCATAGTTTCTCAAAGACTAAAAGCACAGAAAATAAAACGATTGACAGGAATTTATTAACAACAGGACAAAATGCTCACAAAAATCATAAAAACTCTAGAATATATATTTATGATGAAGATTTATTAATGATCTCTTCATATATATATATGAAACACTTGATTGTTCGATATATATATATATATATATATATATATTATTATTATTTTTAAAGTTTAATACTGAAAACTCATAAATTGATAGTACATTTCCCAAGGAAACATCAAGTAAACTGATTTGACATGACATTTCAATGTAAATAAAAATTGAAATAGCATTTTTATTATAAAACACAATCTGAAACCTCGCAAAAAATAAATAAATTAAATAATTTTATTTATTAAAGTACTTTTACACTATTTGCTGTATATTACAGTGATAGTTCACCCCAAAAAATCTAATTTACTCACTATTTACTCCCCCTGAAGTGGTTTCAAATCTCTATGGGTTTCTTTATTTTGCTGAACCTAAAAGCAGATATTCTGAAGAAAGCTGAAAACCGGTAATTATTGAATTCCATAGAAAAAAAAAGAATACAATGGAAGTCAATGATTACCGGTTTCCAGCTTTCTTCAGAATGTCTTCTATTGTGTTTAACAGAAGAAAGATACTAATAAAGATTTGGAAGAGGGTGTGTAAATAGTGAGTAAACTGGGTGAACTATCCCTTTATAATGAAATTTCCCTTTTCAAAAGTGAGTTTTAGATATAAGGGAATCTACAGTATTTAAAAGAACTAATGAGAAAGTTTCCTGTTTAGAAAATCAATAAAAACCCAGATAAAGCCCCTAGTAGTGTGTGTAGTGCTATAGTGGCTGAATGGGGCAGATGAAGCTCCAGCCCTCTTGTGCAGATTGGGCGGCGTAGCTGTTTGGGTGGAGTCACACAGACAAATACTCACACTTGTAGCTGTGAAACTCTTAGTTTGCTCTCCCCGCAGAGCCGTGTGGATTTACTACCAGAAACCAGCCTTTCTTTTTCTGTCTGCTGCTGAGCACAGCAGATTAAAGACACATCAGGAACCTATAAACCCTCGCTCACCGTATTTACTGTGTGGGTCTGAATCGAAGGACCCCAGGGTTATTTTTTCTGCTTTTATTTTCATTTTTGAACTCTGTGGAGAAGACACAAAGAGGATGGGTGCTCAGTTGACTAAAGGTGAAGCCACAGTGGAAGGAAAAGCCGTGGCTGATAAAGCCAATGGTCAGGTGAGGATTTATGACCACCAGCTTTCTCATAGATTTCAATTTTTTTATCGTCACATTTATCTGTGAATACACAATTTTTATTTTAGGAGAATTAAATATTGGAATTTGTGATACACTTTAGTTTTTTTTATTATTGAGAAACTAATTCGTTATAGCAATAATACCATCCAATTTATGGTGTTTTTTATATTCTTCTAATTCTGTGGATTTTATTTGATGCGAAAATCGTCTCTTTTTAATTTAGTTTAAAAATATATGGTTTTAAAGTTGATTTAATTAGTTACCAGACAGACTGTGTGGTTGTGTGTTGGCGCTGAAACTGGCAGTAACCCGAATTGAGAACAAAAGGTTGCAGAGCTGCATGCAAATGATGCACAGCGCTTCTGCTGATCTGCAAACAATGCGATGCATGCGTGTGTGTGAATGCATGGACCATTCCTCTGGTACTTCATTAATAATCATTCCACCCATCCCCCTTAATGCATATGCACCCTTCCCCCTCTAAATACAATAAGAGGACGTTCTTGTCTATATGATTGAACTGAATGCATTATTTTGTATATGTCCACGCTTGTGATTTAAACACCCCAATACTTTGGGGAGAGTATGTTGCCGTGTTTCATAACTGTAGTGCTCGGCTGGAGCATCACCTGAATGATTTGTGATCCAAATTCCTGTAAACACAAGAGGGGGGGAAACAGCAAGCGTTGCTTTTAACGGCATTTTAGGGTTGCGGTCTCCCCTTTCTTTGTTCTCTCTGGTAGTGGATGGTTTTCTAAGCTGTTTTATTTAGTGGAGCAACACTGCCTCTAGTGGATGAAGGGTGTAATTACATGATGCACTTCTGCTTTTGGGTTTAACGGGTGTTGCTTCTGTCTATAATGTAATTACATACAGCAGCCCGAACCGCATTTTCTGCCCTTAAATATACCGTTTTCTATATTTACTATTACCAAAATATATAGTTTCCTATGGGTTATGTATTTGTAGCCATTTTAACAGCATTTCAGCCAAATAAATGTGTACGTTGATTTTATTTCTGTTTTGAAGTCTAGCCAATACTGCAGTGCTCTTAACTTGAGATTTCATTTATGTCTTAATGTAAACAAATAGCTAAGCTGTAAATGGTTTTGAATGACTTGGTATTGCAAAAAAAAAAAAATGATGTTAGGTACAGAGATGCTGAGAGAGAGAGAGAGAGAAAAAAAACATATGCTTAACACGTTTTGCTATAAACCATACTATAAATCCAAGCATTTACTATAGCTATAAAAACAAGAATCTTTCTCCTGTGTGTGTATGTGTGTGTTTGCCAAGATGCATTTGGCTTATGCTCACTCTGCTTCTCTCTTCAGGAAAATGGCCATGTGAAAACTAACGGAGATGTATCCACCAAGCCAGATGGAGAAGCCGTGGCAGCGGACGGAAACGGCACCGCGGAGGTTGCCAAGGATGAAGCCCCCAAAACGGAGGAGGCAGACGGCATTGAAGCCGCGCCCGCTACTGAGGCTGAAGCCAGCAAATCCGACGGCGAGGCTGCAAAGGAAACCAAAAAGAAGAAGAAATTCTCACTGAAGAACTCGTTCAAATTCAAAGGCATTTCCCTGAAGAAGAATAAAAAGGCAAGTGAGGAGGCAGTGGAGGCTGTGGCCACGCCCACCACCGCCGAAGATAAACCCGAGGAGAACGGCCAGGCCGCTACAGAAACCAAAGAGGAGGAGCCAGCCGCGGCGGAAACCAATGAGACGCCAGCTCCTGAGGCGGAGGCGGAGCCAAAAGCAGAAGAGGCGGAGCCCAAAGTTGAAGAGCCCGCCCAGCAAACAGAAGCCGCACCCACAGAGGAGACTACAAAACCAGAGGAAAGCCCCGCCCCCGCTGAAGAGACCACGCCCACTGCAGCTTCGGACCCGGAGCCGGCTGCAGAGTGACCTTATATCGCTGTGGCAACCTAGACTTTTATCTTTATCTTTTTTTTTTCTTTTTGAGATTGAAATATATAAATATATATATATAAATATATATAAATATATGAGACTTGAGCCACAATCTTAAAGTTACAGCAATACTACAGAGTACATTTACCACCCTTGCTGATAACGTTCACTGGTTCGCGGTTTTGTCCGGTCTGGTGTCATTGTGGTGCCAAACGTGGAGAGCTTTTTTTGTTGTTGTTGGGAATCAGGCCGGAAGTGCTCTGTGTTTGGATTGGAACGACTGAAGGAATTTCCAGCTCAGAGGAAAAAAAATAAAAAATGAGCAGCTGATGGAAGAGTGTGGCTCCCTGTTCACAGTCTTTTCAGTCATTTTTCTCTTTCAAACTTCATCTGATCCTTGATTTTTTTCAGGGCTGATGAGTGAAATGACAAATTGTCCTCTTAGGAGATGGTTTAAGGACAATGTAAAACTACAAACAAACAAAAAAAAGAAAGAAAATACAAAAAAAAATCTTTTTTAAAGTGTTTAAATAGCTCTACATTCCAATTTTAGCCCTGAAAGCCGTAGGGGTTTGAGAAGATCTGGGCGAGTGAATATAGGTTTTAGTCTTTTAGTCTGTTTTTAATGATGTTTTACAGTTTTAATCAGATCCAGCTACACATTTCAAAGTTTACGACAAAGGGGAATTAAACCACTGCTTTTATCAAATATATATTTTTGTTCTGTTAAGTCTCTGTACATACAATTTTTTTTCTGACTCTTTATTTTGCTAACATTTCCAGGTGTTAATAAGATGTACGATTAGGCCAAATAAATGTTTGACCCCCCTTGTGTTCGTTTGTTTCTCTCAAATCATTTCCACAAGAAAGTAAATACCAAGCTTATCTTCAGAAAACACATTAATCCTAATCGTTGCCTGGCTAATAATAGAAGTTTAGCTGACATTCAAGACCTTACAGACAAAAATGAAAGAGTTTTAATTCACACGAAGATGATTGTGAATTGTTTTTCCAAGTTTCACAGGACAAACAATGCCATCGGTTCATTGAAGAAATGGTTCACCCACAATGATAAATACATAAACCATTTACTTTCCATTTATCAGACGCATTTTCTTTCTTTAGTAAAACCCTAAACTAGACTGAAAACCTGTTTCTTATGTTTATTTACACATAATATAGACAGTATTCATCAGAATGGAGGCAATATTTGGCTCCCTTTAACTATTTAAATAATGACTGTATATACTTCACAGTGCTTCAACTGAGTTTTCTTGTGGTGTTTTTTCTGCATTGGTTTTACTTCATGGCTGGATTTTCTACTGAGGTAAGTCAAATAAACTCAATAATGACTTCTAAAACTTATACTTTTAAATAAATAAGTTTATTTCTTATCTGTACAGTTAGAAATCAACATACATATTGCACATAAATCATTTACATATAGCTAAACCCCAAAAATTATTAGCCCTCCTGTAAATTTTTATTAATTTAAAAAATATTTGACAATGGCAGCACATAATATTTTACTCCTTATTTTGCAAGATGCTATTCAGGATAAAATGACATTTAAAGGTTTAACTATAGGATAGTTCGGTTAAATAGGCAATAATTTGTTCTGTAGACAATTGGAAGAAGATGTCTTAAGAGGGCTAATAAAATTGACCATAAAATAGTAAAAAATGTTTTTATTCTAGCCAATATAAAAGAAAAAGGACTTTCTTTAGAAGAAAATATATTTTAGGAAATACTGTGAAAATGTCCTTGGTTTCTTAAACATGACATGGGAAATATTTGAAAAAGAATACAAAATTCACACGGGAAAAAAAAAAAAAATATATATATATATATACACACACACAAATATACAAATACAAATAAATATATATATAACACATTTTTAATGTTTACTTCATTTTCCACTTTTTAAATGTTCTTCTGTCCCCTTGTGTTGATATGGAGGTACCCTGAGCGCATGTAAACACACAAAACAATTGTGTGTGTTTATGCACACTTGCTGAATAAAGCTCATTCTGGTTCCAAAAGCTGCAGGTACACATTTCAGATGCTCAGAAGCTGGAAGATGTGCCAACTTGAGAAACTGGAGAGCTAAAATGATAATTTCTGGTAATGACCCTGCTGTCTGAAAGTACCTCTGCTGATTATGAAGTGCAGAATTTCTTGAGTGAGAGAAGAAAAACAGCTTAATGTCCAACAATCAATATGGACCACTTCTTAATATTCACACATATTTATCCCGTAAAAAAA
>CAIGQZ010001236.1:4488680-4499232 GCA_903798205.1 Danio tinwini
ATATATATATATATATATATATATATATATATATATATATAACTGGATTTCTGACGTGATATATATATATTTGATAATTTGTAAAGAGAACAGTTTAAAAGGACCACACTGAATGACCTGCTGGATCAGGTTATTTTCTGTATTCTCTTTAAATGATTGCTATTGAATGTGATTTTTCAAAGACAAAGGTGTTTACTGTATCACAGTTTTCAGTTACTTAGACTGTATAATGAATTGTTCCCAAAACACTTTCAGCATTTTTTTTTCTTGGAATATACTTAAATCAATGAAAACACCAGTTTTAAATAAATATATTAATAATTTACATACCTACATAAACCTTATGTGTATTTGGTAAAATAATATGAAATGACAATTATAATGTATCTGATTTAGTACATGTGAGCACACGCAAACACAAATGTAAGGTTTTATTTATTTTTTATGAGGACCCCCCATACACATAATGATTTTTATACTGTACAGACTGTATATTCTGTCCTCTTTCCCCAATCTTACTTCTACACTGAAAACATTCTGCATTTTTACATTTTCAAAAATACTACATTTCTGTGTGATTTATGAGCATGTGGGAACCTCAAAGTCCTAATGAGTCTTTGTGCATTTAGGTTTAAGCTCCCACTAGGATATACAAACTTTAATCTATTATTATTATTATTTACAATTTTCCCCAATGATTTTTGACAAATGTTGGCCATTAATAGGAAACTTCAACTTCAATTGGTTTCAGAGTTTTGACAAAGTTTTGGTTATAGCACCACCTAGTGCGGGAATTTGACATTGACGTCCTTCAGATACAATTCGGACTTTTGCCTGTGATGCTAGGAAAATCCATTAAATTTCCAGAATTCATTTCTACTCATCTTGAGAAGATCCAGAATCAGAATCTTCAGTGGAATCTTTGGATTCACTGGACTGCACTTTATATATATATATAAAAATAAATAAATCAATAAAAATCAGAGGGTTTAGCACAGTTATGTTCTAAACCTAAGCATAAAGGGAAACTCATCTTTAAAAATACTTTTAAAATAATATGTACTAAATCGAGCCATTTCAACCTTAAAAATAATTGATGAGTTTCTTTTTTTTTTTTTTTTTTTTGCAAAAAAAATGCGAAGAAACAAAGAGTGAAGAAATAAAAGACAAACTGTTTAAGGGTGCTACAATAAATTAGGTTAAAATACTTACAGATAGTGGCGGGCTGGATAATGTGGACATCTGCAACTATGAAAAAGATAACAAAATATTTATGGCACCACACAAAATCACTCGAGAACTCTTATGAGCTGACAACATACAGCACTTTACTTTTCAGTTCACTAGCTCAGGGGTATCAAACTCAATTCCTGGAGAGCAGCAGCTCTGCAAAATTTAGTTCCAGCCCTGCTTCTGTAGCAGAGGCAAGCTGAGGGGCTGTGCAGGTAAACCCTCTAAAGGTGCTCTAGCGACAGACACTAGAGGTCATGGTCTTTAGCCTCCTTGTTACAGCAACCGACTCCCATACGAAGGGTTGGCAGTTCAATCCCAGCTTGGAGTGGGTTGGGTGGTGTAGCACCGGTGGTGTTACAGTGGTGCTGTGACCTGGATGAGTGTTAGGCCAGCTAGTAAAGTGCTGTGCTGTTAACCCTAACTCCTCTGGCCAGCTATTAAAGTGCTGTGCTGTTAACCCTAACTCCTCTGAGGTGCTCTAGTGACAGACACTAGAGGTCATGGTCTTCAGCCTCCTTGTTAGAGTAACCGACTCCAAAACGAAAAGTCGGGGGTTTGATCCTGGAGTGGAGTGGGTTGGGTGGTGTAGGACTGGTGGTTATACATTGATGCCGTGACCTGGATGGGAGTTAGGTTTAGGGGGGTGAGTGTAGTAGAGGCCAGCTAGTGAAGTGCTGTGCAGGTAAATCTCACTCATCTGACCTCTAAAGGTGTTCTATCAAAAGACGCTTGAGGCCATGATCTTTAGCCTCCTTGTTACAGCAACCGACTCCCATACAAAGGGTTGGTGGTTCGATCCCAGCTTGGAGTGGGTAGAATGGTGTAGGACCGGTGGGGTTACACTTCAACACACCTATCTGTAGGTATCAAACAAGCACTCAATTTGTTTGATCAGGTGTCTTTAATTAGGGTTTGAACTAAACTGTGCAGAGCTGCGACCCTCCAGAAACTGAGTTTGAAACCTGTACCTTGCTAGTACATGCTGTATTTCTCTGAACAGTTGGTGACAGTGTTATTTTACCTTTCTTTGATATTTTGCCCATGTGCCCCTTACAGATTTCATCCAGTTTTCTTTTCAGCTGTGAGACAGATTGATCTACTTTCTCAAATGTTACGAGATCATGAACATTCTTCGGTAAAGTATATGGTATTTTGGTAGAGTAAGAGGAGTAATTCTGCAATTTGAGAGAAAAAGACTTCATAGACTCTATAGTGAGCACTTCATAAAAAAAGAGCCTGCATCTGTTATACTTTTTTATACCTGGAAGAAATGAATGTAATCTTCTGTACACAAAATCTGCCCCAGTTTATCACTTCGCTTCTGAAGATTGTTCATGTCCTGTTCCCGTTCTTGTATGTAATAATTAATCTGTTGAGTCTCCCTTTTCTCCTGAGCTCTGATTTCTCCTCTCACTTCAGTTTGTTTTTTCGTAAGGGATCTGATGAGTTCAGTGAAGATCCTGTCACTGTGCTCCACTGCTGCCTGTGCAGAGTGCTGTCAGAACACAGAAACACAGGTTATTAGCCTAATAAATAACAAATTGAATGTGTGTGACTGTTGTCTCTGAATAAGTCTGACATATATTTTATTTTATACAATGAATACACTACCTGACTAAAGTCTTGTCGCTTATCCAAGTTTTAGGAACAGCAAATTATAACTTGACTTCTAGTTGATCATTTAGTGTCAGAAGTGGCTTATATGAAAGGTAAAGGCCTCCAAGATTACGCTTATTTTACTTTCGTAAAATATGATCATGCCTTGCTTAATTATTTAATTAGGACAGTAAGGTCTGACTTTGCTTAGAGAAAAGTCTTGTCAGTTAACAGAAATTATGTCCAGTATAGAATATAAAGTCATGGTGCAGTGGAAAAAGAATGAATATTGTGTATGACTCCCATGAGCTTGGAGGACTGCATCCATACATCTCAAATCACAACGACTCAAATCACTTATTAATAAAGTCATCTGGAATGGCAAAGAAAGGGTTCTTGCAGGACTCCCAGAGTTCATCAAGATTCTTTGGATTCATCTTCAATGCCTCCTCCATCTTACCCCAGACATGCTCAATAAGGTTCATGTCTGGTGATTGGGCTGGCTTCTTTGCTTTCAGGAAGTTTGATGTGGAGGCCAGGGCTGGACTGGGACAAAAAAAGGCTTTGGCATTTTGGGCCAATCAAAATGCTACCCATCTGTGCATGCCCTTGAGTATCTTTACCAACTCCTATTCTAAAAAAGCACAAAAGTCATATATATATAGGAAATAATGAGAGTTGACCAATAAAAAACTGATTTTTTATTAAATTTTTTATTATTATAATAAAATTGGGCTGCACGGTGGCACAGTGGGTAGCATGTTCGCCTCACAGCAAGAAGGTCGCTGGTTCGAGCCTTGGCTGGGTCAGTTGGTGTTTCTATGTGGAGTTTGCATGTTCTCCCTGTGTTGGCGTGTGTTTCCTCAGGTGCTCCGAATTGGTGAATTGGGTAAGCTAAAAGGTGTTCATAGTGTATGTGTGTGAATGAGTGTGTATGAATGTTTCCCAGTGATGGGTTGCAGCTGGAAGAGCATCCGCTGCATAAAATATATGCTGGATAAGTTGGCGGTTCATTCCGCTGTGGCGACCCCACATTAATAAAAGGGACTAAGCTGAAAAGAAAATGAATGAATATTATAAAATAATAATCAACACTGGAAGTCCATCGTGTGTGTGCCTGTGTTTTGAGGGAGACTATATTAAATAATAAACATAACAAAAACTGCCTGCTGATACACACAGTTAATGTTGATTAACAAAACAAAGATAAATAATGAAAGGAATGTATCAGAGACCCATACAATTTTTTATAACTTAATGATGAAACATCAAACATAGATTAAAGATTGTATATAGTCAATCAAATGAACTTAAACGATAAAAAAAATGCAACAAATATTTGTTTGGGCTGAACTACAAAACTAAACATAAAAAAATAGAATTAGTTTTGCTTAAGTTGCACACTTGTTTTATAATGTATAAATATCATTATAAGCATATTGTATAACTACTATTGTAACTATAGGCCTACATCATGCTGATGATCAAAAACAAAATGTCATGATATAACAGGCGTTCTCTTCTTGTTAATTATATTTTAAATAACAAACTTCTTGAGCTGATGATCATAATGTGCGCTTGATTATTGACGTGCTTTTGAAACCTGATCCTGTCAGAAACTGACAAACGCGAGAGGGACACGCCAAAAACAAAAGGAGAAGCCGGAAAAAAAGGAGCACATTATTTTTTCAGCAAACTGCCATGTGTAACTATTATTATCACCTTTTAGACTATTATAAACTCAGAATGATGGAATTACTTTCTAACAGAGGTTACATGTGCTGCTGAAGATTAAAGACACATTTAATCATGAGAGGTCTGCACTGACAGACCTATTTCCTGCTGTTTCCTGCTGTTTCTATGCTATTTTCCTGCTGTTTCCTGCTGTTTTGAACCTAAATAAGGACTAAATGTATGCTGTCTGTATTTTTTCTGTAATTGGTAACATATTGGTGACTGTAAGGGTCTGTATGTGTTCATATATGTTGCATTTATTTATTTATTTGATATAATTGCAGAAGTTACAGTAGGCTATTTCACACTCATTGATCTGCAGTTATAATCAACTCATGTTCATAGAAAAGTTAGTAATAAACATTTATACACAAGTATTTATCTGTATTTAAACATCTGTTTTGTGAGAAGTGCTTCTCATATGATATGTGAGTGACCCGTACAGCTTTACTTTAGGCATTTTCTCGAGCGAAAATGACGTCGACTGCAACTTTTTGTCGTAAACCACGCACATCAAAAGAGTACCATTGGTATCCTTTTAGCAGTAGAAACGCAAGCCAGATAAAGGTGACCCGTACCGACCCGTACCGTACCGTACTGTACCAGTCAGTGGAAACGAGCCATTACAGAGTTTGAGAAGCATACAGTTCTTTAGGATCTATATAATTTGTAAAATAAAGAGTTGCAAGTTCAGGAAACAGCATGAGAGGAAGTTGCCACGGCCTTGGTGCAGATGAAAAGTAAAAATAAAAACTATTTATATTCTGCTCTCTATACACGCGTTTGTGGTTTGAAAGAGGCGTGAGTCTTGACTATAGTATTTTGACAAATACACACAGAGCCCAAAATGGGAGTTTGTGATTGGGTAAGCTCAATGATAATAAAGAAGATAACCAATAGGCTGCAGATTATATCACATGGGCCGGTCTGTCCGGAAAAAAAAACATCTTACTTTCAGAATGTCACAGATCATAGCATCATCAATTAATTAGGCTGAAAAAAAATGACAGGCTGCTAAGTGTTTTATGGGCTGATCAGATCATAAGACGATGATCAGCCCGGCCCAAAAAGTATTTTCCCAGCGGGAAACTGCCCGGTCTACCAGATGACAAGTCCACCCCTGGTGGAGGCTGAAGTATGAGAAGGAGAGCCATCCTGCTGAAGAATTAGCTTTCTCCTGTGGTTTGTAATGTAATGGGCAGCACAAATGTCTTGATACCTCAGGCTGTTGATGTTGCCATCCACTCTGCAGATCTCTCACACGCCCCCATATGGAATGTAACCCCAAACCATGATTTTTCCTTCACCAAACTTGACTGATTTTTGTGAGAATTTTGGGTCCATGCAGGTTCCAATACGTCTTCTGCAGTATTTGTGATGATTGGGATGCAGCTCAACAGATGATTCATGGGAAAAATCTACCTTTTGCCACTTTATTCAAATGATTAACTAGAAGTCAAGTTATTATTTGTTGCTCTTACAACTGGGATAGACGACAAGACTTTTGTCAGGTAGTGTAGAGAAATGTGTAGTCAGGTCATTGGCTCAGTATAAATTGATTTGTCTGCTATTTCTTAGCACAGTCGCTAGGTGTCAATAGAGAGCATTAAGTAATGGGGTGCAAAGCCATGGTTCAAGAACTTTGTCACTATGATCTTATGAATAACTGCCCACGAGCTGCTGAAAAGCCTGTTGCACTTAAATCTGCAATAACAACTGCCTGGGTACTTTATCCCTTCCATAGCAGTCATTAAACAAGACCAGGTTACAAGACAAGACAGGTCACCTTATTGTTCACGTACAAGTGGGAGCAGCCATTAAAATATTTTTGCCATTGGACTAGAGATTAACGCCATTATTTGATTAATGATGTTCTAGGACCAGTAGTAATTATTGCTTTATATCTCACTATTATATGCTATTATCAACCTGTATATGCCCCCAATGAGCCAAATAATGAGAAAGAACTAAATCTCTTACCACAGCTATGCTGATGACACTCAGATCTACTTAGCCTTATTGCCTAATGACTACAGCCCCATTGATGCCCTGTGCCAATGCATTGATGAAATTAACATTTGGATCTGCCAAATCTTGGCACTCAGCTAAACAAAGAGGAAACTGAAGTCATTGCACTTGGAAACACAGATGAGGTTCTCAAGCTGAATGTGCACCTTGGCTCTAGGGGTCAGATAACAAAAAGTTGGAGGAGTTAGTTTCAGTAGTCATGTCAAAGCATCAGCATACTATATCTCAAAAACATTGCAAGAATTAGATGCTTTGTTTCCAGTGAGGACTTAGAGAAACTTGTTCATGCTTTCATCAGCAGCAGGGCGGATTACTGTAATGGACTTCTCACTGACCTTTCCTAAAAGACAGTCAGACAGTTGCAGCTCATCCAGAACGCTGCAGCCAGGATTCTGACCAGAACCAGAAAATCAGAGCACATCACACCTGTCCTCAGGTCTTTACACTGGCTCCCAGTTACATTCAGAATAGACTTTAAAGTATTATTCTATACTGTACTTATATCATATTATATAGTATTATAGTCTATAAATTACAAAATTTCCTAGGACCTCAATACATTACAGATATGTTCACTGAACTCAAACCTAACAGATCACTCAGATCCTTAGGATGAAGTAAATAAAAAATTCCAAGAGTTCAGTTAAAGCAGGGTCCTTGCCTATTATACTCATTAATCAGCACATTATAAGTATATTCATTATTACATGTTATTTCCTTTCTTTTCAATTTCTTACTTTCATTTTGGAGTCCCCATTTAAAACACATTTGAAGAAGCCTATTACACTTACCTTATGCAAATCTGCAGCCCTCCTAAATGCCCGAAGATTCTTGTTTATATCATTGATTTGCTGAAATAATTCCTTCTTTTTTATTTTCGGTTCCTCCTGTGGAACAATCATTAATACATTTTCTTGAGTGACCAATAATAATAATAATAATAATAATAATAATAATAATAATAATAATAATAATAATAATAATAATAATAATAATAATAATAATAATAATAATAATAAATAATAATAAGAAGAAGAAGAGGAAGAAGAAGAAGAAGAAGAAGAAGAAGAAAATGATGAATAATTAAAAATATTATTATATATAATTACAAAAAAAGACTAAATGCTTCAAAATAATATAAATTATAGTAAAAGTAATAATAAAACTACTGAATAAAACAAGTTTTATATTTTATTTCCATCTTTTCCACTTACTTTAAAATGAAATGCCTTTATTTTCTTTAAAGGGTTTGTTCTGAAGCCACATGGAATGTTTTGATGATGCTTTTTGATTCCTTTTCTGGACTTTAAACGTCTCAGGATCATTGCCATTCATAAGGGATGAGGGAGCTTTCAGATTTCATCTAAAGGCCGGCTCACACTGTGCGATTTTTTTTTTAAATAATCCTGAACGATTATAGCATGTCAGACTGCACGAACATGGCTCCCATGTCTCACTGTAAGATCTCAGCTGTCATAATGTCAGACTAAACAACAATGAAGACGTGCTAAACATGGAAGAAAACACCCCTGGAGTTTGACGTCATCCACCCGTAACAATTTCACTATCCCATGTTCTTAAATGATTCCTCAGAGCAAATGTAAGCAATCTGTAGGGGCAATTTTGCACACAGCATGTCTCAATAATAAAACCAGAAAGAAAAAAAAACAGTTTTGACATTTCCTCGCTGGCATTTGAATTGTCGCACGTATTGTGCCATCAGATTCGGCGCTCCTATTGGTTCTTGAATTGACGCTCATCGCATCTGTTGTTATACTGCAGGAAAGTGTCTGAAATCGTCTGACACTGCCAGAACTTCATTGAAAGTAAAATCTGAATGCAACAGCCATTAGGTGGCTGTCTGTGAACATGTCAAACCAACAATCAAAAGTAATAGATTTTTGCCTACACTGTAAAAAAACAACAACGTTATTTTATGGTTTTTTTTGGCACCCTAGCTACGTAAAATAAAAAAAAAGTAAATTAATGGCTGTTAAATAACAGACATTTACCATAAAATAACAGGTGGTAAATTACAGAAATGTACCGAAATCTAAATTTAAGGAAATTTCAGTAATTTAACGTCTATTATTTTACAGTAAATGTATGTAATTTAATAGCCGTATTTTACATTTTTTTCTGCCACCCTAGCTGCCAAAAAAAAAAACGTAAAGTAACAGTGTAGGATTTCAGAAATCTTCTAAGATTTCCAAAAATTGTCTCAGACAACCAAATTATGTCTGAAATCACACAGTGGGAGCGGGGCTTAAAATATTTTCATTAGAAATTTTGAAAATGAACAATGGTCCCAGTGGATTGGAAAGGCATTAGTAATTAATAACAGAATACATTTTGTTTTGGGTGAACTAACCCTTTAAGAAACAATCTGCATATTCTTACTCAGAATGATGTTTTTATATTTTCAAATATCACTTAGTAACCTAATGATTAATTTTTTTGATTACAGTGTTTGGTAACACAGCTTACATTAGTAATTTTACACAGCATGACCATTAAATACATATTTTACCTTTTTTTCTTGTATTTCATTTGCGGCTGATACAGTCTTATGTCCTCTGTGCCGACCCAAACAGAGCACACAAATACACTTCTTGTCATCATAGCAGTACATCTCCAGAGCTTTATGATGTTGAGGGCA
Source organism: Danio tinwini (assembly GCA_903798205.1). Lineage (NCBI taxonomy): Eukaryota > Metazoa > Chordata > Actinopteri > Cypriniformes > Danionidae > Danio > Danio tinwini. The sequence goes on from CAIGQZ010001236.1 coordinate 4,497,931, forward strand.
GATCTGCTGCTGTAGATTTGCTGAAGCGTTCACCAGCTTGTGCCTTTTCAAAGCTTCAGAATCACAATGAGGCTGAAGGTGAGACTGACAGAAGGACGCCAAACACATCAGACAAGACTTGACAGCTTTGAGTTTTCTGCCTTTACAAACGTCACACTGGACATCTTCAGGTCCAGCTGGGACGTCCTGCTTCCTTTCTTCTACAATGCCAGCGAGAACAATGTTTCTGCCAAGATTTGGCCTTGTCCTGAATTTTTTTCTGCATGTTGGGCAGCTGAAAACTGGTTTAAGAGATTCTTTATCCCAGAACTCCTTTATACAGTTCATACAGAAAGTGTGCCCACAAGATGTAGTCACTGGATCCTTAAACACCTCCAGACAGATCGAACAGTCAAAAGGGTTTTGAACATCAGATAAAGATTCTGCCATTTTGATGCTTTTTCTCTCTGTGAACTGTTTAATAACAGGGTGTGTTCTGAGAATAAAAACAGCAGGGAGAGGCTCATGCAAGGTAGAAAGGTCTGGCTTTAGTTTGTAATGAAAAAAAAGTTTTCACTGAATCAAAAGTGAAAGAAAAAACAGGCTGGTATAGCCCCTTTAAAACTGCACACTGATTTCAGAAAACAGCTGGACAAAATCCAGTTTAGCATTTTTAATTTAGATGTTATTTTGATGCTATTTTTAAATTTGCTGTAAATTTCTGGATGTACATAAATGTACATTTTCCATATTTAACATTCATTTTATACATTGCAAAAATATTTAAATAGACTGCCATAGCAAGGGAGAAACAGACAAAACTCAAAAGAGAGAAACGCTACAATTTAAAATCCTAGAAATTAATAATAATAATAATAATAATAATAATAATAATAATAATAATAATAATCACAATAACAACAATAATAATAATAATAATAATAATAATAATAGGTAACACTTTTTTTTTTATGGTCCATTTGAGAAGAAACTTTGCAAGTACATGTCAACTTACACTAACCCTAACCCCAACCCTAACCTCAACCTAACAGTCTACTTATAATCTAATGAGAATTAGTTGGCATGTAGATGCAATGTAACTTAAATTCAACAAATGGACCATCAAAATAAAGTGTGACCTAATAATGACAACAACAACAACAACAACACGTCACATACAGAAGAAATTGAACATGAATGAATCTCCTTCCCAACACCTTTTGTTGATAGTTTTTGTAGTTTTGTGATTTAAAACTTCTACAACTGTGAATAAACAAGTTATTAACTTTACATATATATATATATATATATATATATATATAT
>CAIGQZ010001236.1:4507895-4526910 GCA_903798205.1 Danio tinwini
TATATATATATATATATATATATATATATATATATACTGTATACACAAACACACACACACATACACTCGCTGGCCACTTAATTAGGTACGCCTGTCCGATTGTTTGTTAATGCAACTCAATGTATTTAGGCATGTAGACATGGTCAAGATGATCTGCTGCAATTCAAACCGAGCATCAGAATGAGGAAGAAAGGTGATTTAAGAGACTTTGACAGTGGCATGGTTGTTGGTGCCAGACGGGCTGGTCTGAGTATTTCAAAAACTGCTGATCTACTGGGATTTTCATGCACAACCATCTCTAGGGTTTACAGAGAATGGTCCAAAAAAGAGAAAATATCCAGTGAGCGGCAGTTCTGTGGACGCAAATGCCTTGTTAATGCCAGAGGTCAGAGGAGAATGACCAGACTGGTTCCAGCTGATAGAAAGGCAACAGTAACTCAAATAACCAGTTGTTACAACCGAGGTCTGCAGAAGAGCATCTCTGAACGCACAACACATCCAACCTTGAGGCGGATGGGCTACAGCAGCAAATACCACACCAGGTGCCACTCCTGACAGGTAAGAACAAGAAACTGAGGCTACAATTCACACAGGCTCACCAAAATTGGACAATAGAAGATTGGAAAAATGTTGCCTGGTCTGATGAGTCTCGATTTCTGCTGCCACATTCGGATGGTAGGCTCAGAATTTGGCATTAACACTATAAAAGCATAGATCCATCCAGCCAGGCTGGTGGTGGTGGTGTAATGGTGTGGGGGATATTTTCTTGGCACACTTTGGGCCCATTAATACCAATTGAGCATCGTGTCAATGCCACAGCCTACCTGAGTATTGTTGCTGACCATGTTCATCCCTTTATGACCACAGTGTACCCATCTTCTGATAGCTACTTCCAGCAGGATAAAGCGCCATGTCATAAAATGCGAATCATCTCAGACTGGTTTCTTGAACACGACAATGAGTTCACTGTACTCAAATGGCCTCCACAATCACCAGATCTCAATCCAATAGAGCACCTTTGGGATGTGTTGGAACGAAAGATTTGCATCATGAATGTGCAGCCGACAAATCTGCAGCAACTGTGTGACGCTATCATGTCAATATGGAGCTAAATCTCTAAGGAATATTTTCAGTACCTTGTTAAATCTATGCCAAGAAGGATTAAGGCAGTTCTGAAAGCAAAAGTAGGTCCAACCCGATACTAGTAAGGTATACCTAATAACGTGGCTGGTGAGTGTATATAAAAATTTTGTAATAATGTACTGCAGTTTTTCATTCAAATATTACTGACTTAAAACAATTGAGATCAAATATTCACGTCTTACAGGCTACATCTGCAATATAAGACAATTTTTTGTTTGCCATTATTAAATACATACTGTGTACCTCATCTTACCTTCTGTCTAGCCATTTCAGTTGTGGCTGAGACTGTCAGATGTCCACTGTGCTGATCACCCAAACAAATCACACATATACACTTCTTGTCATCACAGCAGTAAATCTCCAGAGCTTTATGATGTTGAGGGCAGATCTGCTGCTGTAGATTTGCTAAAGCATTCACCAGCTTGTGCTTTTTAAAAGCTTCGGACACATAATGAGGCTGAATGTGAGACTGACAGAAGGACGCCAAACACACCAGACAAGACTTGACGGCTTTGAGTTTTCTTCCCTTACAAACGTCACACTGCACATCTTCAGGTCCAGCTGGGACCTCCTGCTTCCTTTCTTCTAAAATCCCTGCGAGAACAGTGTTTCTGCTGAGAACTGGCCTTGGCCTGAATGTCTTCCTGCATGTTGGGCAGCTGAAAACTCCTCTATAGGAATCAACATCCCAGCTCCTCTTAATACAGTTCATGCAGAAACTGTGCCCACAAGATGTAGTCACTGGATCCTTAAACACCTCCAGACAGATTGAACAGTTAAAAGGATTTTGAACATCAGATAAAGAGCCTGCCATTTTAGTGCTTTCTCTCCCCGTGAGATGTTCAATAACAGGGTGTGTTTTGAGAATGGAAATAACTGGGTGTGGCTTTTAGAAAGTAAACAAATGTAAGATTTCCAACAAAAAAGTCAAGTGAATGAATGAATGAATTAAAATGTACTGATTAAATAACTAATTATTACTATTTTCTAACTGGTGCAGTAACAATTACAAATTTGCATGAATAAAAAAGATTAATAATTCACAGTGTAATCTGTACAAAGGTTGACAAACCTGAAGAACTACTTTCAGTTTGCAATGAAAAGAAAGACTTACACAGAAGCAAAAGCATCAATTACTAGAATTCATTAATCCAAATAAACATTCTGGTTCATTTCATTTGTACCTTTAGGCCCAATCTCAATTCTACCCCTTAGCCCTTCCCCTTACCTACATGAAGGAGAAGGGGTGTCCCAATTCTCTTTAGGCTTACGTTTACACTAGTATGTTTTTGTTTTAAAGGGCACCTATGGTGAAAAATTAGCTTTTCAAGCTGTTTGGACAGACATACAGTATATGTAGGTATAGTGTGTAGACCGTCATATTAGGGTGAAATAAACACACCCAGTCCCTTTTTTTCAATTTAACAACATAAAAACGGTGGACCAATTGGAGCTGTTTAGAGACCGATTGCAACTTGACGAAGAAGTGCGGTCCCCCCGCCCACCGAATTGATTGACAGCTGCGTATTAACATGTCTCCGTAGTAACGTTTATAATCATATCAACAAGACAGGACATGCGCAAAGCAACCGGCAAAAAAAGGTCTGTTCAGTTCGCTAGGATCATCAATCATCACCAAATGTGGTCAAGAGTGAGTTTTACAAGTTTAAAATGTTTTAAAACACTGCATGTTAATGAATTACAGCCATTTACTTCATCACCACAGCCGTGTGTCAGTACAATTATAACAGTAGACGCTTCAATCCTGATTTGTGGACGTTAAATCAGGTTTATTTTGTACATTAACACAACAGATATCCATACAGCAGTGGATATTAACCTGTATTCTGTCACATTTGCGTGCAAAAATAACGCGCGCACTGTCTGTCTGTGTGTGTGTGTGTGTGTGTGTCTGTGTGTGTGTGTGTGTGTAATAATAATAATAATAATAAAACATTTTATTTATAGTGTGCTTTTCTCAGACACAAAGCACTACAAGGCAAACAAAGCAGAACAATAAAAACAGTAAAAAGACCACAATAAAACAATAAAATATGAATGATTCAATACAACTGGATGATAAAATTAACACAAATAATTAACCTAAGTTAAAAGCAATGGTAAAAAGGTGAGTCTTGAGAAGTTTCTTAAAACAGTCCAGAGAAGCGGCATTCCTGATGCTGATGGGTAGGCCATTTCTATAGCTTAGGCGCACTGTACGAAAAAGCACGACCACCCACAGTCTTTAGTTTGCAGCGTGGCTGAAACAGTAAAAGTCCAGATGAAGAACGAAGACTGCGGGTGGGAGTGGCCAGAGTTATCAGGTCACAGATGTAGTCAGGTGCTAGCCCATGCACTGCTTTATATGTTAAAATCAGAGTCTTAAAATCAATACGTGACTTGACAGGAAGCCAGTGAAGTTGCTGAAGTACAGGAGTCATATGGTGGTGTGAGGAAGTATGTGTCAAAACCCGTGCAGCAGAATTTTGAATGTACTGTAAACGTCTCAGAGAGCTTGCTGGTAGGTCCCCGAAGAGTGAGTTACAGAAGTCAAGACGTGATTTGATAAAGACATGGATAAGCCATTCAGCATCAGGCTGTGATAGAAAAGGTCTAATCCGCGCAATGTTATAGGTGAAAGAAGGCTATTTTAGTCAAGTGTTTGAAGTGTGAGTTCAAACTAAGCTGTGCATCAAAAAGCACCCCAAGGTTGCGCACCTGGGTAGAGGGAGACACTTGGAGAACATCAACAGAGAGTTTAAAATCATTACACTGGTTAGCATTTGTAGGAGTACCAATTAGTAGAACTGTTCAATTTAAGGAAATTTTAATTCATCCAGGCTTTACCTTTCAGCAAACAGGCAGATAAAACTGACGTGGCAGAGATGAGAACAGGGCGAGCACTGATGTAAATCTGTGTGTCATCAGCATAGCAGTGATACCCCAGGCCAAATTTATGTATGATCTGTCCAAGAGGCAACATATGAACTTTGTAACGACATTGTGTGTGACTCATCGTTGCAACTCCACAACAAATGCATCAAATAATCATTGGTAAAGGTCTTACTGTAGTATTTCTCACAAATGTTACGTGAGATCTTTCTTTATGTCTGTCTGTTGTCTGAGGCAGTCGAGGGCGGAGACTGAGGCACGCTGACAGGCGCGTGGAAACTGTGGGCGAGGAGAACTAGCCTTAAAGGCCCAGTACAAAAAACAGCAGCAAGCTGTTAAGAGCTATAAAATACAAACTATTGAAAGCTATAATAAATAATCTGATGGGTGTTTTGAGTTGAAACTTTACAGACACATTCTGGGGACACAAAGACTTAAATCTGGAAAAAGGGGTAACCTAGGTGCCCTTTAAAAATGCATAAATTTTGCTACGGTTATGCCATCCGTCCACACTACCCCAGAGTTTTCGAGTGCCGAAAACGGAAACTCTGAAGAGGCCGTTTTCATTTTAAAACGCTGCTCCTTGTGCTAGTGTGAATGGGGAAAAACGAAGACATCTGAAAACTGAGGTGTGACTGCAGACATTCGCCTGTCTGATTGGGGCTTTTTCCATCAATATTAAGTAGCCTATACACAGTTCAGTCTTGCATCTTTTTCTTCTAAGTTTAGACTTTAGGACACGTTGGGTTTAGGACACGTTGGGTAAATCTTCAAAGGAAACAGTGCAGGCTACTTTATAACATCATTCGCATCACCCTGGCTATGCTGTTTCAATATCTGAACAATGAAATTAAAACATGATATAAGGAACTGCCTATTTTCATTTTGATATTAACTTAACAGACACTTAGGCCCCGTTTACACTAATGCATTTTCGTTTTAAAATGCATAAGTTTTGCTACGGTTACGTCATCCGTCCACACTACGCCAGAGTTTTCGAGCCCCAAAAATGGAGCATTTTGAAAACGCTGAAGAGGCCGTTTTCATTCTAAAATGCTGCTGCTCCATCTCAGTATGGATGGGGGAAAACAGAGACATCTGAAAACGGAGGCGTGGCTGCAGACATTCGCTACCTGATTGGGGCTTTTGGATCATTGCGTATACTTCTCTTATTTGTCAAGTCCCTATCACATGACTATAATGCTACCGGAAGACGGCAGACCAGCCTTCACTGTAAACAACAACATGGACACAGAAATGGGAGCGTTGTTTGCACTATTGTCTGTTTTAGGGCACCATTGTGCAGTTAAACTCTGCCTTTTTTACTACAGCAGCTGCATATATTCGCAAGAGGCAAGCTATTGTTTGAGCACTCGCTAATCGCTCGGGTTCATCATTCAACCAGCATTTGTTAACTAACAATAGCCAAATGCTGAGCGAGACACATGCTTCCTGTTTATACGTGCATGCCCAGAGTTCGCGAATGTGGACGGAGATAAGTTTAGAAACACTAGATGAAACGCTTGTGTGGACGTGGATCGTTTTTGATCTAAAATGCTGTTTCAAAACGAAAACGCATTAGTGTAAACGGGGTCTAAAAATGTTGAGGCGTTGTGTAGCTACATATTTATATGACCGTCATCTTCTCTGTTCATGTTTATAACAAAACGGAGCCAATAACATAACTGCCTTCTTTCATTGAAAAGTACTAAACATAGCCTCTTATTTGCTAAAAATCAGTTTTAATAATCAATTATAAAAGTATAACGTACAATAAGTTTATACAATATAGGAAATAAAGGCAAGCAATCAAATGTGTAAAATCAGTGTACATAAATTAATATAATCTTTGCGCTCAGCCAAAACATGTTACCTGAGAGCAAGTAATAGATTCAAAAGACCGAAGTGGGGGAATATGTCATTAGATATAGACAACAAGATGAATTAAATATCATGTTTAACAAATATAGTGAGATTAGATCCAGCGGTAGACCCTTGATGAACCGCCCGACTTGCACAGCTTTCACCCGGTGTTCTGTTCTCAAAGCACAGCTGACTGCCTGGATGCAGCGTATGCCAGTGTGTGTGGTTATGTGATGTGCATTTTCAGTGGTGTAGTATGGACAAAGAGCTGTTCAGAAACGCTAGGTGGAACGCCAGTGTGGAAGCGGATCGTTTTCATTCTACAATGCAGTTTTAAATCTAAAACGTATTAGTGTAAACGGGGCCTTAGCTTGAAGGTGTAGGGCTAAGGGGAAGAGCTAGATACTGCTTGAAACTAAGATTTTTTTTAGGACCACACTCGAAACCAAGGGGTAAGAAAATTTCCCAGAATACACTAGCTACAACAGCAGCATAGATGCACCCGGAAATCAGGAGATGCACAAATTAGTATTTTTGTCATTATTACTAATTTTTACAACAAACAAGCACATGTTTTAATACATTCATAACTGTGTTCGTGTTTTACTGTCATGCTTTAAAAAATGCTAAATAAAATCAATGACACTCGAATACCCTGTCAGAAAAGTCTAGTGGCTGAGAATGGGCTTTTTACAGTGTCTGCTATAATCTTAATGTTGTTTTTGGTGTGCTTACATAGATGAATATGGCCACTGCGTAAATGCACAGTACAGTTGCGATCTTATTGACACATTTAATCATTATGATAACATGATATATGCCTTCAGTGATTTCCTGAAGATAAATACCAAAAAAATAACACAACTGGAATAACTACAGCAGTCGCGATCGTCTGATCTCATAGGAAGCAAGAGATCGACATATGATGACGTGTGCAGGTGCTCTAGTGGTGTCCCATTTCTTAGGGGTAAATTTTGAAGATCTTCCCCTTCACACTGTTTCATGGTTCAAGGGGATGGGGTAGGGGTACAAAAATAGTATTGGGATTGGGTTTTCAGATTCTTCAGTGTTACGAGTTCTCACATCTTTCACTTTGTAGAGATATCATTCACTCTCAGTACAAAATCTGTCACTTTTAAAAAGGTACACTTTGGCACCTTACAGGGTCACATATGTACCTTAAAGGTAAACATAAAAAATACAAATGTGTACCTCACAGTACCTTAATGATACAAAAAGTGTATCCTAAAGGTACAAAAGTGTACCCTAGAGATACAAGATTGTACCTTTAAAGGTGCTGTGTGTAAGTGTTTGACTCTTCTAAAGCATAAATATACCATAATATGTGTGCAGATATTTAAGAAACATCCCACGTGGACATACTTGTTTAACTGAAAAAGAAAGCTGAAGTCAGATATTCTGCTTTCAAAATGGTTTTTCCATGCCGGAACACTGTCTTTGTTTGGGTAAATTTAACCTGCACAATACCAGTTTAGCCAATTATAATTCAGCACTCCGGGTTGCCTTGTTGGAAAACAGCGTACTTCATTTATTCATTCAGAAAGGCTCTGAAAGCATGCATCCGTGACCGAAAATGTGACCTCCGATGGACAGTATCAGACGTCGAAATGAGACAGATTCAGTTCCACATGAGGTTATTAATTAGCAAATGATATAAATATTACAAACGTAAACATTAGGTGAGCAGGTTACATTGTAACCGCGTGTCCTAACAACCCGCTTTGTGACGAGATATGCAGTGATGAGCAGTTTGGCTGTTTGCACCAGACGAAACATGACAGAAATTTAAATACAGGCATTCAGAAGCACAGAATATGCACTCACTCACAAAATGGTAAGGTTTAGAATCTATTTAATGCATTTTAAACCTCTTTAACATCATTAAATGTAGATGCTGAATCACTCTCATGTGTTTAGTTCTGAAGTTCAACTGTAAACGGTTTATTTTATTTTTGAGGTGAACTATCTGCTGCTGCTTTCAGTATATGGCAATAAATGTCATGTAAAATGGCATTCAAACCCACATTGTTAGCATTGAACACTAATTAAAGCACATGAAGTTTACCTGAGGTGATCACTGTCAGAGGTTTCTGTTGTTCAGCTGTAAGAAATAGAAGTCGTTTCTAATATATCAATTTGAGGGGTTTGTTAGAACCAATACTCCTTTTAATATGGAAAACATTCCCTCTATTGCATGTTGTTGCTTTTATTTAGAACACAGTTTAAATCACTCGCTCCTGTACTCAATCTGGCAACCTGTGCTTGCATTTGTTTTGATCCAGAAGTACAATACCTAGTTCAACCACTGGGTATCAAACTCTGCACCTTTAAAGTACCAATGTGCACATTTAATGTACAAAAGGTTTAAAAAAGGTACCATCCCAGTGACAGGTTACTTCTGAGCATGTAATGAGTAAAAGTAAAAAGTTAAACAAATAAAAAAAACAGATAGTGAAGAAGTACTACAGAAAAATCTACATAAGTACAATAACAAAGTATTTCTGCTTCTTGACATCTCTGATCGATGTTTAATACTGTGTGTAGTAACCTGATGACAAACCACCAACTTGATTTCAGCAAGTAGGACATGTTCCTATAGTAACATCTATGTTGATCCTAGAACAACATTCCAATCAGCCAATCAGAATTAAGGGATACGTTTACCTTTTATGTTAAGTTTAGGCTTATGGTTAGGTTCATGCACTTCTACATCAGTGTAATCCTACTATTCCCCTCTGATTTTGGGAACAATTTACAGTTATGGTTGGGTTTAGGGTAGGGAATAGGTATGGATTACAATTTCGAACAAAAATGATGTTCCAGGATCAACATAGAAGTTAATCCAGGATTGTATCGTACTTGGCAAAATCATAAAATGCTGATCTATGGCTGTTTTTGTTTCCTTTGTGATGGTTGTCCCTTGCTTGCCAAGAACTGTTTAACTGTAGTTGTTCTTCAGAAAAATTCTCAATGTCCTGCAGATACTTCGGTTTTCAGCATGTTTTGCAGATTTGAACCCTTTCCAGCAGTGACTATATGATTGTGAGATTCATGTTTTCACACTGAGAACAATTAGGGGACCAGTGTTCGTGTTGGTTAATCTGTCAATGAGATGAATAAGTGTGTTTTCTAAGAGTGGTATGATAAGCCCACTCACCTATGTGAAGCACACTCAGGATTTATAGTATTTTGGGGGCTGGTATGTGGTAAGATGGAGTCTTGTTATTATTTACATGTGTTCAGGTGCTCTCTGAAAAAAAAGATGGGTTTTTAGTTGTCTTTTGAAGAAAACCAGCAAATCCGCAGTCCATGTGGGAATGGGAAGATCATTCAGATTGCTCCTCCTCCGAATCAGATTCTGCAATGTCCACTATCACAGGAGCACTCGCAGCAGTAGTGCTTCTGCTTTCTTCCTCATCTTTCAAAGAAAAAGGGAAAATAATACTCTCACTATTCTTCAGCTTAGTCTCTGTGGAATGAACCAGCAATTACTCAGGCAAGTGTTTTATGCGGTGGATGTCCATCCAGCCGCATCCCAGCACTGGGAAACACCCAGACACTCTCATTCACACACAATGAGGGGTCGATTGTAGATATTTTTACTTACAATTCAAGTCAGAATTATTAGCCCCCCCTCTACATTTCTTTCCCCAATTTCTTTTTAACGGAGAGAAGATTTTTTCAATACATTTCTAAACACAATAGTTTTAATAACTGTTTTCTAAGAATTGATTTCTTTAATATTTGTCATGATCATAGCACAGAATATTTGACTAGATATTAGATATAGATACTAATATTTCAGCTTAAAGTACCATTTAAAGATTTAAGGCCTGTGCACACCGGGATGCTTTTTGTTCACGTTTTCCGTTAACAATTAATGCCTCGTGACTAAATAAAGGGCATCAATGTGATCGTGCACACCAACACACAAAACGCCAGGTGCAAAAGTGGCATTTTTTAAGAAACGCCTCATGCTCGTGCTCATGCCTCAAGCACCGCATCAAAACCTTCTCCACCAATCAGATTGACACTTTTGTTCACGTGCACAGAGCTGCTGAAGTTACAGTAAACAGCACTTGGAGGCGCTTAAGCGCAAAACTGTCAATGCAAGTGCACATTGAAGAAGATGCCCAGAGGCGTGATGAACGTGTAGCTGCTTATTGCACTGGTGAACAATAATCATTTCTTCATCGCTAGAGCTGGAGCTGCTACTTAAACCATCCATGCTTGGTAGAATCGCCAGTAACTTTAACGACCTGTCTTCTTCTTCTGTGTTACAAGCCGGCGTCAGAAACTTAAAGTTGCGTAGCGCTATTTAACGTCAAGGACTGATTTTGCATACTCTTCTGCTCGACTCAAGTGAAAATCGATTGGGTTTGAGTCCGAAAAAAACATCTCAAAAAACACTGACGATAAACGCAAACGAAAAGCGTCCCAGTGTGTACGAGCCTTTAGACTAATAAAGTTAATGAGGCAGGTTAGGGTAATTAGCCAAGCCATTGTATAATGATGGTTTGTTCTGTAGACAACTTACAAACAAGGATAAAAGAAGAACTTCAAGTCACCAGAGAGCAGCAATACATAGATGCCATGACAAGTTAATTAAGCCTTTTTAATGATTATTATAAATAAGTGCTTAAACAGAGAGTGTTTTTAAGAAAGTGTCTGGTGCACATAGAGGGGAAAGAGTTTGTTTTCTACAGTAGGTTTGTCAAACCCCCTCACCTGTATGAAACACACGCTCTAGAGGGCACTCCATCTATATTAACACACCCCCAGCCTAGAGTTTGGATTCTCTGCTCAAGTGCGAGCCCAGACATGACCTGAAATATCCTGCCATTATCTTCAGGTCGGGCTCATAATTACAGTTAATGTGTTGGACCGGGTCAAGCTTGGATACAAGGTGCATGGGCTCGGGTAGGGTCGGGTTTAATTTTTTGAGCCCGATCTAAGCTCTGCCCTAGCGATTCACCCAGACTACATTTACCATCATGCTTTGCATCTCACAGCTGAAACATTTGACTAATCTGGACACACACACACACAGCTGCTGATCATTGACACTGATTACACACAATATAGTGTACCTCTCTTGTCAGCACATTTATAACACACACTCACAATTGCACATTATTTCTTTAAGTGAAGTTTCACAAACTAATTTCGAGAGGAGCACGTGATATGATTGAGCGCGTCGGGCTTCTCATCTGTAATCAGTAATAATCCAATCAAAGCGATCCAAGTTTACTATAAATGGATCGTTTTCTCCCTACTGCTCTAGCTTCATTTTGGACGAATGCTTCCCACTACAAACGCTCTAGCTCCAAAAAGCTCCAGTGCAAATGAATGGGGAGTGCTATGGTTTGGCAACTAAATGATTCATTATTGAGGAAACAGATGCATCTTCCAATGTCTCTTAAAAACTAAACCTAAATTATTAATAAAAGTAAATTTCATGTTATCACTGATTTCACAATTTAACTAAGTGTAAAAATTTTGGATGGATAAACATATTGGGGGTGGCACGATGGCTCAATGGTTAGCACTGTTGCCCCACAGCAAGGTAGCTGGTTTGAGTCCCAGCTGGGTCAGTTGACATTTCTCTGAGGAGTTTGCATGTTCTCCCTGTGTTGGCATGGGTTTCCTTCAGGTGATCCAATTTCCCCTACAGTTCAAACACATAGGGGAATTGAATAAACTAAATTGGCCGTAGTGTATGAGTGTGAATAAGTGTGTATGGATGTTTCCCAGTACTGTTTTGCTGCATAAAACATATGCTGGAATAGTTGGCGGTTCATTCCGCTGTGGTGACTGATAAATAAGGGACCGAAGGAAAACAAATGAATGAAAGAATGAATGAATGAACATATTGGACAAGTTCCTTTTTTTTCATAAAAGGAATAATAAATAAATAAAAGACAAAAATGTTAAATGAAGACAAATCTAATTAAGTTAGAAATACTCACTTCTGTGAATCGTCAAGGGTTTGATAATGTGGACATCAGCAACTATGAAGAAAGACAAAAAAAAAAACTACTTAGATGCTCTATTTGAAAAGATCTCAACAGTTTGTGAAAGTGTTATTCACCTTTCTTAGATATTTTGTCCATGTGCTCCTCACAGATTTCATGCAGTTTTCTTTTCAGCTCAGAGACAGACTGATCTACTTTCTCAAATGTTATGAGATCATTAACATCCTTGGCTAAAGTAAACGGTATTGTGGTTAAGTGAGAAGAGAAATTCTGCAAAATTGATGGAAAAGGCATAAGAACAGATTCAATAGCAATGTCAGCATTTCACAAAACACAAGCCAACCTCTACAATACTTTTTATACCTGGAAGAAATGAATGTGATCCTCTGTATGTAAAATCTGCTCCAGTTTATTACTCTGCTCCTGAAGATTGCTGATCTCCTTTTCTTGTTTCTGTATGTAATCAGTAACTTGTTGAGTCTCCTTTTTCTCCTGAGCCCTGATCTTTTCTCTCGCATCATTTCGTGTTTTTGTAAGGGATCTGATGATTTTATTGAAGATCCAGTCGCTGTGCTCCACTGATACCTGTGCAGAGCACTGTCAGGACACATGTCATTATTAAGCATTTTGAGTATTTATAATATGCACTGGTGAGGAAAAAGTGTGAGAGGCAGGATGGAAGGACCACCTCTTTACAGCTGACTTAAACGAGCCCAAATGACACATACATTGAGCATAAATAAGGGTACAAATAATTAAACACTCATAAATGTTAAAAACAAAATAAATTCATGTTGTTTGTGATGAAAACAATAGTTTTATTAGAGTTTGCACAGCTATATGGATGCCTAGAAATAGAGCTGAGGTGCAGTAAGTAGTCTTAAAGCAGCCTAATCTAATGAGGAAACGTAACTGTTACATCTTGGTTAGTTTCACGCATATGTTTCATACGCGTTCAGTTGAATGAAAAAAGTATGATTTTTTTTTTTAAAGGAGGCATTGCTGCGCAGTTGTTCAAATCTGCATTTGCTGACAGACAGTTTGGGCTACTTTTCAGAATTATGGGAATTGTTGTCCTTACAATATTTAATTGGATGAACTTTTTTTGTCTTATGCTTTACTCAAAATATTAAAATAGATATAAATACATTTAGATCATTTACTTTAATCATTACTATTGGAATGTGAAGAGACTTTCAACCAGCACGACAAAAAATGTTTTTGAAGACAATCGCCTACTGCACCTTTAAGTAGTTTGGTAGGACTGTACAATAAGGTTGCATTAGTTAATGTGAGAATGTATTTATTAACATGAGCAAATGGTGAACAATACATTTATTACAATATTTATTCATCTTGGTTAATGTTGGTTAATGGAAACACATTGATCATTGTTAGTTCATGTTAACTCACAGTGAATTAAATAATGTTAACAAACATTAATTTGTGTTTCAATAACGCATTAGAAATGTTGAATTATAAGAAATCCTGAAGATTACTGTTATTATTAGTTCACGTTAATAAATACATTAACTAATGGAGCCTCATTGTAAAGTGAATGACTTCTAAAATACATAAAAATAGAAGTAGATAAATTAAAGTAAATTAATACTTTTTTTTTTGCTTCCACAAAATGATTAATTCTACATTAGTCAAGCAATAGTTTTGCATTCTGCAAAAAGCAAGTAATACTGTGTTTTGTATTGTACAAACAGAAAGCAATATTGTGTTTGAAATCATCCTAAATACTATGATTAGTAATGCTTAATGCTTAATTTGAAATTACACATGATTTACATAGAAAACTCAGAAGTACGTGGTTTTTTTTTCCTTTTTCTTTTATTTTTGATACACCTTTCAAAACAAGTTTAAAGCCATGAGTCACACTTACCTTATGAAAATCCGCAGCCGTCATAAATGCCTGAAGATTTTTGTTTGAGTTAATGATTTTCTGATTTAATTCACTCTGTGTTCTCCCCAAGTCCTTCTGTGGTTAAATAAACAATGAATAATCATCATTATCTTAATTGACTTATAAAGCAAGAGAAATTACAACAACAATAAAACAACAGACTAAAACTAGATTTATAGTAAGGGTTTCCTTCTTTTCCCCCTTTTCTTCTCTTTACTTTTTTAAGAAATGAAACCTATTTTCTTACTTAATTCAGTTTCTCATCATATGAAAGAACATGAATTTTGGGGACATTCCACATATTTCCAATGCACTACTCATTGTATACTCTATGGTCTTACCCCAACCCTTACAGTAAACGTGTGCAGTACTAACGTGTGCAGTACTACTATTGCCGGCAGCTAGCTCTCTGCAACTCTCACATGGTTTCCCACTGAAGCCAAGCAAGGCTGCGCACTGTCAGTACCTAGATGGGAGACCACATGGGAAAGCTAGGTTGCTGCCGGAAGTGGTGTTAGTGAGACCAGCAGGGGGCGCCTAACCTGCGGTCTGTGTGGATCCTAATGCCGGGGACAATAGCTAATGACGGGGACTCTATACTGCTCAGTGAGCGCCGTCTTTTGGATGAGACGTTAAACCGAGGTCCTGACTCTCTGTGGTCATTAAAAATCCCAGAATGTCCTTTGAAAAAGAGTAGGGGTTTAACCCCGGCATCCTGGCCAAATCTGCCCTCTGTCCCTTATGGCATCCTAACCCTCCCCATATCATAATTGGCTTCATCACTCTGTCTCCTCTCCACCAATCAGCTAGTATGTGGTGTGCGGTCTGGCGCAAAATGGCTGCCGTCGCGTCATCCAGGTGGATGACCCCCCCCCCCCCCATTGTGTAAAGAGCTTTGAGTACCCAGAACAGTGCTATATACATATAAGGAATTATTACTTTTTGAAAAAAAATATGATTTGAAAAAATGGGGACATGGAGCAATATCCTCATAATTCACCTTATCCATATAATAATGGATGGTTTCTTAAATGGTTCTTAAGCGGTTCTTTAGTGTCATTAAGGCGCTATGTTACAACGTCAAATCAGAAAACGCCGGGATAGTATGGAAAACACAAATTAAAAAAATGATTTTTAGTGAAAAAATTTAGTGATTTTTTTAATTTATATAGTCTTATAATTCATAGCAGAAAATACAACAAACATTATTTAATGTGTTTCTTATGATTTTTATAGTTTTCTTTGTTTAAATACTTATTACAATTTTGGTTTTTGCAACAATTTAGGGCTTTTAATCAGGTAAATTGCTTAAATGATGATGTGATTTGACACAGATGATTGCAATTATGATTTAGTACAAAAGCAGCACTCAAGAAAGGTCTAGTCCAGGGGT
This sequence comes from Danio tinwini, assembly GCA_903798205.1. Taxonomy (NCBI): domain Eukaryota; kingdom Metazoa; phylum Chordata; class Actinopteri; order Cypriniformes; family Danionidae; genus Danio; species Danio tinwini. The sequence continues at coordinate 4,523,095 of CAIGQZ010001236.1, forward strand.
GTCCAAACTCAGTCCTGCAGAGCCGGTGTCCTGCTGAGATTAGCTCCAACTTGCTTTAACACACCTGCAAGGAAGTTTCTAGTATATCTAGTAAGAGCTTGATTAGCTAGTTCAGGTGTGTTTGATTAGGGTTGGCGCTAAACTCTCTAGGACACCGGCCCTCCAGGACCGAGTTTGGACATCTCTGGTCTAGTCCTTTAGGAGCAAAGATGGGCAGAGAATCTCCAGTTTGCCAACAAATACTTTTTAAAAATTATTGAAACGTTCAAAAACAATGTTCCTCAAAGAAAGAGAGGATGGCATTTGCATATTTCACTAGTTTTTAACAGTGCATAATATCATTAAAAGATTCAAGAAATCTGGAGAAATTTCATTGAGTAAAGGACAAGGGTGCAAGCCTAAGCTGAACTACTGTGATCTCTGTTCCCTCAGGTGGCACTGCATCAAGAATCCTCATTCATCTATGTGTAATTTTACCACATGGGCTCAGGACTACTTTGGCAAACCTTTGTCAACTACCACAATACATAGTTACATCCACAAAAGCCAGTGAAAACTATACTGTGCCAAAAGGAAGCCCTATGTTAACAGTGTCCAGAAGTGCCGCCGACTTTTCTGGGCTCAGAGGGATCTGGAATGGACCATCACACTGTGATGTCTACTGTGGTCAGATGAATCAGTATTTCAGGTCATTTTTGGGAGAAATGGACGCTGTGTGCTCCGGACCAAAGAAGAAAAGGATCATCCACACTGAACACATTAAATAATGTTTGTTGTATTGTCTGCAATGAAATACAAGTCAAAGTAAATTTAGAAATCACTACTTTCTTTTTTATTTGCGTTTTCCATACTGTCCCAACTTTTTCTGATTTGTGGTTGTACACCATGATATGCTTTAGAGCAAAGTTTTAGGTTTTTGAGTGTAGTGTTTGTTTATACATACTACATTTGCATTAATACAAAGCACCTAGTCCGCCATTGTTTAATGCATATCCCTTTTACCTTATCATTTTACCTTTTGTTTTGCCATTTCAGCTGCGGCTGAGACAATCTTATGTCCACTGTGATGACCCAAACAAATCACACATATACACTTCTTGTCATCACAGCAGTAAATCTCCAGAGCTTTATGATGTTGAGGGCAGATCTGCTGCTGTAGATTTGCTGAAGCGTTCACCAGCTTGTGCTTTTTAAAAGCTTCGGACTCATAATGAGGCTGAAGGTGAGACTGACAGAAGGACGCCAAACACACTCGACAAGACTTGACGGCTTTGAGTTTTCTTCCTTTACAAACGTCACACTGCACATCTTCAGGTCCAGCCGGGACGTCCTGCTTCCTTTCTTCTACAATGCCAGCGAGAACAGTGTTTCTGCTGACAACTGGTTTTTGCCAGAATGCTTTTCTGCATGTTGGGCAGCTGAAAACTGGTTTAAGAGATTCCTGATCCCAGAACCCCTTAATGCAGTTCATGCAGAAACTGTGCCCACAAGATGTAGTCACTGGATCCTTAAACAGCTCCAGACAGATTGAACAGTCAAAATGATTTTGAATAACAGACAAAGAGCCTGCCATTTTGGTGATTTTTTTTCCCCCAGTGAACTGTTTAATAACAGAGAGTGTTATTCTGAGAATGAAAGCTCAAGGTAGTGGCTTACGCATGATAAAGTCTGCAACAAAGTAGAATGAATTAATACTTACAGTGTAAATTAAGACAACATATTTGCTATAGCACCACCTATTACTGGTCCTTGACACTGATATGAGTAATTATATGATACACAGCAATAATGAGTGCATCCCATCATTATTTTAAAGACATTTGGGTTGTAATGTCCAGTTGTTTCTGGCTAATCAAACAACAAATATTATTCCTGATTATTATTAACTTGCAAGTTTTCTGACAGATTTCTGTGGTTAAATTGTGTTCCTGACACCTCACTTGTTTAACATGTCAACCAGGCAGTTATGATGCATGCATCATTATAACTTAATTATACATGATTTATACATTAATAAAAACATTGTAAAAAACATTTATACCTTTCAAAAGTTAGGACAGAATAATAAAAAGTGTTAAAAAGCAACCTGAATCATTCTTAAAAAAGTACAAAAAAAATCAATGAAGAGCTGCGCATCGATGGAATTGCTCTTTAGTGTTTGGACTCTCAGTAGTGATTATTAAACCACACTGAACTGAGCTAAACTGAACTGAACTTAAACACTGAAAACTGAACTGACACGGTTTCAATTCACTATAAACTTCCATGTGAAGCTGCTTTGACACAATCTACATTGTATAAGCGCTAGACAAATAAAGATGAATTGAATTGAATTGAATTATGTGCAAACATACAGTAAAAAGGAAAAAAAACAAGTGTTTTTATTTATTGTACTATTTATTTAGCAAACAAATGCAATAGCAAAGCTGTTTGTAACATAATAATAAAATTGTATAATAATACAGTACAACAATATGCAACCTGCAGTATAAATACAGTAAAAATACAGTTTTTAACACTTACTGAAATATTGGTAAAATGTGCATTATTTGTCAGTTTTATTGTACAATATTTAAAATAAAGATTTTTTTTATTTAAGAATTTTTCTGTTTTTTTTTTTTGGTTCAGTTTTTGACAATTGAGTGCAATCGTTGAACTAAAACCATGAACAATTTTTATTTCAATTTTTATTTAAGCATTTTCAAGGACCTATGTTTGTTTTAAAGCACTTTCCTGGCCTTAAATCCAAATGTCTGAAATTGTAAGTACTTTCAAGAAGTGTGGGAACCCTGGATTAAATTAAAATCTAATTACTGAATCCTTTACAACTAAATAGTTGCATGAAATCGATTCTGCCAATGCAACCAAAGTTGGTAACTCTGCACTGTAAATACACACAAGCAGTGCCCACAAGCATGTAACATGTTTAAAATTTCACAAGTAACACTAATTTATACAAGTTAAAATTCATCTGTAGTACAGTTAGGCATACTTACAATGTGGCTGCTATTCCATAGCTGATGATTTTACGACTGTCTTGTATTATTCATTCCACTGTCAACTGCTTGACTGAACATAAAAAAAACAAACAAGAGAAACAGAAATATGTATTGTGACTGTAGACATGCAATGTACACAATTTGGGTTCACAAAAAAAGTGCTCAACAGGAAACAAATGTGGGCTGAAGATATGTGCAAAACCAAATTGTTCCTGTCACTAACTGTGCATTTAATATAATTGTGTGCAAGTCTTAACATTGATGTTGTCAACTAATTAGAAACCATGCAATATAGAATAAAGTATTCATTAATGCCTGGGGGTAAAATGTCTTTGTCTATTTCCATACAGTATAGTGATCATTATGGGCTGCTTTTTGGTTTTATTTGATCTAGTTCCTGTGATTGGTGTTGACTCTGAGCTCTTCCTGTTTTCACTGTGGTCCTTTAAACTGCTGGTAGAAATGCATGCATACAGCAGCTGTGCTTTCAAATGTGGGTTTGCAAAGCACCAATGATTCAACATTTGCTCCTGCCTTTTAACATTTAAAGATCTGTGTCATCTTCCACTCAAAGTCTGTTTATTGAATTCCATTTGAGATAATAATGCATTTTCTAACTGTGTTAGAAGGTTATAATTAATAATTTTTTGGAAAATACTTTGATATTGGATACTGTACATAGTAAACATGCACACATAAACATGCACACAATTAAGTTAAAGTTAATCAAAATAAGTTAAAATCACAATTTGTGTCACATTACTGTCAATTACTTTTATTTAAAAAATGTTTTATATTCATTATACAAATTATATAT
>CAIGQZ010001236.1:4555418-4580418 GCA_903798205.1 Danio tinwini
TGTTAATTCTAATTATGTTTAATGGTTAATAAACTATTATTTTTATACCTAATTAAACACAATTTTGTCTTGTCTTTAAAGCATTAAAAGGGGATTTAATAATCACTTTTATAAGGGGTTGTGTGGCAAGTGTGTGAATATAACCAGCCTCTAATGATAAAAATTCATTATTATATATTTTTTTATAATCACACTTGATAAAAAACAGTCTGCAGAAACACTTTGACATTGCCCCTTTGTATGTGTCATCAGAGGGGGAAAGCCCCACCCACATTAGTGACGACCTCTCTCTCACTAGTATAAATAGCCCTGAGTGAGAAGCAGCCGGTAAAGTCTAGATCGGATACACGGCCAGCCGAAAGTGCGATATGCACATTAATACAATAATGACAATTTTTTCAGTACTGTGACGGTAGGGTTTAGGGTTGGGGTGGGGGTAGATGGTTAAAAAAAATGCAATTTATTGGGTAATTTAATAGATAACATAAATAATACTCGTTAAACTATTGCTTGTACAGTCCTGTGACGGTTGAGTTTAGAGTTGGGGTTGGGGTAGACGTTAATAATATACAAGAAATAGGAAATTTTATAAATAATATAAATAATTCAAAAGGGCATCCGCAGCGTAAAACATATGCTGGATAAGTTGGCGGTTCATTATGCTGTGGCAACCCCAGATTAATAAAGGGACTAAGCCGAACAGAAAATGAATTAATTAATTATTTGCAACCTTTTTACCTCTAATAAAATAAATCAAATACCTTTTTATGATCAGAACAACGTGAACTAATAAATCAAACTTAATAATAATAAAAAATTATTATAATATGCAATAATTAATCTGGGGTCGCCACACCGGCATGAACCACTAACTTACACAGCGGATGCCCTTCCAGCTGCAACCCATCACTGGGAAACACCCATACACACTCATTCACACACATACAATACAGAAACTGGAGCACCCGAAAGAAAGCCGCACGAACGCAGGGAGAACATGCAAACTCCACACAGAAATGCCAACTGACCCAGCCGAGGCTCGAACCAGCGCCATTCTTGCTGTCAGGCGACAACATTACCTACTGCGCCACCTTATTATATCAATTCATTGATTCTGCTGTATTATTTTATTTATAATTGTTGTATTTCTATTTTTATTTAATTATTATTGTTATTACAATACTATATATTATAATACTGTACTACTATTTACTGTTTACTGCATTTTATATTTAAAAACTTATATATATATAGTTGAAGTCAGAATTATTAGTCCCCTTGAATTATTAGCCCCCTGTTTATTTTTCCCCCCAATTTCTGTTTAACGGAGATAATATTTTTTTCAACACATTTCTAAACATAATAGTTTTAATAACTCATTTCTAATAACTGATTTATTTTATCTTTGTCATGATGACAGTAAATAATATTTGACTAGATATTTTTCAAGACACTTCTATAAAGTGACATGTAAAGGCTTAACTAGGTTAAATAAGGTAGGCTAGGGTAATTAGGCAAGTTATTGTATAATGATGGTTTGTACTGTAGAATATCAGAAAAATATATAGCTTAAAGGGGCTAATAATTTTGATCTTAAAATGTTGTTTAAAAAATAAAAACTGCTTTATTCTAGCCCAAATAATACAAAAAGATTAAATATTAAAAAATATTATCAGACATACTGTGAAATAAAATTAAAAGGGGGGCTAATAATTCTAACTTCAACTGTATTTATGTATGTATGTATACAGTATATATACACACACACACACACACACACACACACACACACACACACACACACACACACACACACACACACAGAGAGAGAGAGAGAGAGAGAGAGAGAGAGAGAGAGAGAGAGAGAGAAGCAATATTTCCTTCAGCAGGTTGAAATGTCCTCCTGGAGCAGTGGGTTTTGTGGTAATGATGATGAATAGCCGTGTGAGCAGATTACTGAAACAGAGAAATGGGTCCAGCAGGCTGCACAGACGGCATAACAGCTTCTCCAAACCAACACCAATACACCGAGAGCATGTGTGAATTTACTGTCTAACACACCGAACTCCACATTTAAACAAGCTTTCCTTTCTCTGCTGCTGATGCTTGTCTTTCACTCTCAGCTTCAGCCAAATGCTTCTTTAATAGCAGCCATCTCACAATGTGCTTCACATCAAGCGTAAAAATAAAACACACAGCTTCCTTTCTGATACAATCAATCTCTTGTTGAGCGCCTTTTTTCTGTACGAGTTGCAGACCTTTCACTACACATGGAGGAAAATGGCTGTGCGATATATGATGGAAGTTAACAATCTGGAAATCGGCTTACATTCGAAAAAACTGGTGTTTGTTTCAAGGTCTTTACGAAATAAAAAGGTATTGACGTATTTTTCAATAAACTTTATTGAATGTGAAAAGGGTCAGCATGGTGGCTCAGTGGTTGGCTCCAGGTGCTCCGGTTTCCCCCAAAGTCCGAACACATGCAGTACAGCCCATAGCAAAATTTCTCTGGCCCAGATCTGGCCAGCGCAATCAATTTTAGCTTGGCCCACATGCCACAGTGAATTACAATACATGACTGGACCAAGTCTGGCTTCCATACAAGGGCCAAACATGGACCATATTAGAGTCTCAGCCAAGCTAACAACCCATGGGCCTGAACTGGGCCAGATATGTTGGTGTGCCATGAATGCAATGTATTTTGATAAACCCATGAAGCATTTCGCTTTAGGTGTGCTATGGGCATACTTTTTCTCGAAGCGACCTAGAGTGCGTTTCCAAACAACAATGTAACTCGCAGCTGAACTATCATAGTACGACGCATCGTCTGGGAATAGAACGATGTAGTGACGAGTGTTTCCCAAAACCCGTAGTTTCTCTGTCGTAGATCCATCGTTTGAACCACGTTACACTGAAAAAAATGATGTCTGCAAAATTGTTGCAAACAATTTAAATGTGTTGAATTTAAACAAACAAATTAAACTGAGTATTGTTCTTAATTCTCAAACTTAATTAGTTTGTTAAATTCAGCACAAATAAATTGTTTACAACTACTGAACTTAAAAAAAAAATTAAGGAAAACCAAGGAATCATCTTTGAATATTTTTTTTCAGTGTAGTTATAACCCAAAACGCCCATACTGATGCTCTAAATGAGGTGGTAACAAATTCTTCAGAGAAGAACCCCATAATTTTATTTTTTTTTAATAAATTTAATTGTGCAAATGATATTGTTTTACATGCACACACATTTAAAAAAAATCCAATATTAGTTTTGGTAAAACATGCACTTGTTTTTCATATTAATTAAAATATATGTAAATGGCACATAAAGAGCCTGTTTTTCCTTTTCAAATATTATTGAGAACATATAGTCTATTCTAAATTAACATAAAATTTCCTACAAAAGCTAACACATATTCTAATATCAAATCATATAAATAAATAAATAAATAATAAGCCTATTTATAAATATATTACATTTTATATTTATTATTTATTAGGAAATTAAAAAATAAATCATTCTTTAATAATAATATTAATAATATTAATGATGATGATGATTATTATTAAGTAGGATATTGTTTATTTATTTTTTATTTTTTGAAACGTCTACTTTTACAATTTAACACATGTAAACACTGCAGAAATATTCTAACCAACAGGCCCATGTACAGTACAGATACTTAATAAATAATCTACTATAAATTAAAAGCCTTAACGTATGCTATGTTTTTTTTTTGTTTTCACAAGCTTTGGAGACGTAATCTAAATTCTGCTTTTAAATAGTAGGTAACCTATAGCTTTCGTCATGAGCCACGGCTGTGTTCAAAATGACATCAATGTTTTCAAAGTGCTGTGAAGGGAGCGCAATTGTCAATATGAAGATCGCTAAAACTGAACTTTAAAAATGCTTTGAAAGCAATTTACACCTAAGAGAGATGACTTTAATGCTTTAAAAAATAAGAATAATAATTCCGAGTTAAAATGTTAGAATGTTCTAAACGAATAGGGCATAGGGGGGATAACTGGGAATCGAACACAGCCAGGAACTATGTTTCTAACTACAGCTCCAGAGGTGTAGTTGCAAGCATGGACGTTTGCGACGCAGTTTGCAAATGTTATTTGAAACAATCGATTTTGGAAACACCAAATCAATGAACTGTTTTGTAACGATGGTTTTCGGAAACGCACCCCTGATTGGTAGAATTTTTTCTTCACTCAAAAATAATTTAAATGTATTTTAAATGTGGGTCATGATACTCCAAACTTACGTGGCCCACATATACTTTTTTAACATCTGGTCCTAACACTACATTTGATATCTGGCCCAATTCTTGTCTGCCGCCTAAAGACGGTGCCACCTCTGCCAAACCCAGGCTATGTTTGGCCCACATGCTGTATGCCAGTGGCAGACGAACGCCTGCTGTGCCAGGTTTGTGCCAAATTTGGGCCAGAATTCTTTGCTACCTGGGAGGTGAATTGGATGAACTAAATTGACCTTAGTGTGTGTGTGTGTGTGTGTGTGTGTGTGTGTGTGTGTGTGTGTGTGTGTGTGTGTGTGTGTGTGTGTGTGTGTGTGAGAGTGTATGAGTGTTTCCCAGTACTGGGTTGCGGCTGGAAAGACATTCGCTGTGTAAAACAAATGCTAGATAAGTTGGTGGTTCATTCTGCTGTGGCGAACCCTGGTGAATAAAGGGACTAAGCCAAAGGAAAATGAATGAATGAAAATTATCTGTGTTGCTTAATGTTTTATGTATCACAGCATATTTGTGTTCATGTTCTATGAGAAAAAAAATAATTACACATTTCAAGGTAATAAGGAACACATAAGAAACAACGTCCTGTAAAGGTTTTCTAAAAGTTAGTTGCATATAGAACATTTAAAAGGATATTTATACATTATTTGTGGACCATTTTAGGTTGATACAGTTATATACATACATACACACACACACACACACACACACATTTATACCTACACATTTTAGAAAACATTTAAAAACTAGCTTTTCTGTTGTACTTCAATTGCCCCTTCGCTAAGCCACTCCCAAAAACCGCCACACACCAACCGTAGCTTACCAACCATAGCGCAGGAGGTCTGTCAAGCTTTCGAGCGATGGAAACAAGCAAAAGCGTTGTGCATATGGATTGTGCAAATCTGATACCCGGTATCCTAAAAGTTTGGATGGGGTGGTGACATTTTTACCCTTTCCAAAACCTAAAACCCAAGGGAAGAAATGCCAGCTGTGGATCAAATAGTGTGAGGGGCGCTAAAAGAGCGGGGCTGTTGGTTTTGTTTTCGATATTTCCGATATTCACATTCTGTTAGGGCTGCACAATTCTGGCTAAAATGAGAATCACGATTATTATTATTTTTTTTGCTTAAAATCAAGATCATGATTTTCTCAGGATTCTGTAGATGTAAAACAAAGGTTAATTTCAGCAGGCTATTATTATTACTGTTGGTTAAAATGCAAAATTTTGTATAGACTTGGAATCAGGGACATGCAGAGACCTTTAAAAGGGCAGAGGCTCAAGTGGGAAAAAGGCACTTTTTATTAAATAATACTAATTGTACTTTAATAAATAAAATATATTGAAGGAGATTTCACCCTAAATTCACCATATACTCACCCTTAAAAGGATAGTTCATTCAAAACTAAAAATTGTGTCACCATTTACTCACCTTTGACTTGTTGCAAACCTATTTGACTATTTTTCTTCTGTTGAACACATAAAGTAATATTTTGAAGAAAGCAGGAAACCTGTAACCATTGACTTCCATGGTGTTTGTTGTTCCTACTCTGGAAGTAAATGATTTCAAGTTTATAGCTTTCTTTAAAATATCAATTTGAATCTTTAATTCATTAATGTTAAACAAAATAAAGAAACAAAGATTTGGAGCCACTTGAGGGTGAGTACATAAAAATTTTGGGGTCAACTATCCCTTTTCAATCTATTATTTTTGTTTGAGTACTTTTTTCTGTTGAACAAAATAATAAAATATGTAGGACACACTGATAGCTACTGACTTCCATAGCTAGCCTATATGTACATGTTTTATAGCTTCAATTAAAATATTGAATAAATGACTACAAAAACAAAAGTATTACGGCAATATTTTTACTATCCAGCTGTTGTTTCTCCATTACATTAGCCTGTATGCCTTTACTTTATATAACTTTAGCTAATTTATTACATGGTAGTTAATCAGGAGGATGTCAGCAAGACAAAATAGCCTACTTGCTTTTGAACTTTCGGATAAAGAGCTGACGTTAAATTTGGGCCTCAGGTAGTGTTAACAGTTACTCACCTCCACACAATATAGATGAATGACGGATAAATTTACATAGGCGGTTCTATCGATCATATCGCGCTGCCGTAACAGAGGTCAGCTATTAATATATGTTTTATACACACTCTGTCTGTAGTGTGTGTATGGGCCAGACTGTAAAGCTATGGCCCAGATGCAGTGCGGATGCAGGAGTTGGCATAAGCGCTAATAGACGTTACTCCACTATTGACACCTCACTTTTGAAGAAAGAGTAACAATGTAAATTAGTGATGCGCGGATGGCGGTTATATCCGCGGGCGCTGCGGATAATCCGCAGGTAGGGCGGGTCGGGTAATAAAAAAATACATTATGATTAATTGCGGGTGGGTTGCGGGTCATAGCAGTTGACCAGCACAAAAGCAGAGTGGACTTTGCTGAATGTGAAGATGAGAGAGCCGCCCAAAATAATGGATGAAGTGCAAGAGACTGTGCAAACTTTCAGTTAGAGGAGTCTTCAGAGGAAAATCTGCTATCGTTCTAGGAGAAACAAGATCACTTATTTACACGACTGCAGCGCGGTGCGCGCAAACTCTCCTTTAGTGCAGCCCCAATCCAGGCACAGTAGATGCTATTCTGTTTCTGCACAGTGCAAAGAAAAAGGCCAAGTAAACATAGGTCTTTTAGTGGCGCCATTTTTGTTCTTTTTCCTGTATATGTAAAAGCTAAATCTGCTGCTAATAACGGACGATCCACAGTGACCTATCATCTCGCTTAAAACAAAGAATTAGAATTATTAAAGTGTTGATCGGGTGCGGATATATATATCAGATAAAATAATATGTGCGGGCGGGTGGCGGGTGGATGATTAGAATGAAGGAGCGGATTCGGGTGACATTTCAGCTGATCCGCGCATCTCTAATGTAAATAGAGTCTTCATTAGAGCATAGAGCACCAAATCGCCGGATTGAGGCTTGCTTGGAGCGGCTAGACTAAAACCAAGATATACTTTAACATTTTGTTTTTATTGTTTGACAGTGAAAGCTGTCCCTAAATAAAACATGCATTAACTTACATATATTATATTATCATAAGTATTTAAACAATAATTATTATCCCCAGGAAAAAAAGGGCACTTTCTCTCTAGGAGAAAAAAGGGCAGGGGTTCAAGCACCCAAAGCCCCCACCTCTGCACGTGCCTGCTTGGAATGGTGGACTTGAACAGACTTTCAATATGTCCTGTTTGTTAATTCATAGTAAAGTGATGGCATCAGAATACAACTTTTCATAATCCTAAAGTTGAATTATTATGTTTGAGACGTATGCTTGTCATTGAGAACATTATTATACCATTTTTTCCACTGGTAAAATGAGACGTTTGTCATTATCAGATTCCTTCTTGCAATATATTTAACATTATATAGGCTAGAGTAGTTATACAGACAAAGTAAACATTTATTTTCATGCAAAACACTATGCGTTAGCTATGAAAGAAAAAAACATGTCAAGTGCTTGTCGTAATCATAACTGTAAAATGCGATATGATCATTTAAATGATGTGCGCACTGGTTTCACGTTCACTTTGAGTGCGGCTCATGTCTGCCGTCACTGTGAGAAAGAACACACACATGCAAATCAAACCTCCCGCACGGCCCTCAAACGATCGCTCTGTGCAACAGACTGAACGTTATTTACAACTTTATTAGATGTTATTCACAGCCTATGCAGGTTCTGTTCACTGCAGTAGGCATCATTGGACGGTAGTAAATAAACAGCTCGCGGTCAGCTCACGTGTAATTTCGGGGCCATGAATACATCAGACAGAACTGATGTTTTTGGGTGAATAATACCTTATGAATACAGTATGTGACTCTTTCAACACCATTTAGAGGTGTCCATGTTGCTGTGAAGACTTGTGCGACCGCCTTAATGCTTCTCTTCTGACCTTGAAAATATAATTGGCTGAATCGTAGAAAAGCTGAATAAGGATCGTGTGTAGGGTCGAATCGAGATTGCGATCTTTTTTTGATTAATCATGCAGCCCTACATTCAGCCCTACATTCATTCTTACCCTAAAAAGATCTAAACTGTGTTTCCTACAAATATACAAAGCATGTTATGTTTCACAGCTGTCTTTATCTTCTTTTTTTCCGCTCGATATTATGAAACTGCTCCGTTTAAGCCAGGCATTTTCAAACTCAGTACTGGAGGGCCGGTGTCTTGCTGAGTTAAGCTCCAACTTGCTTCAACACAACTGCCAGAAAGTTTCTAGTATATCTAGTAAGAGCTTGATCAGCTGGTTCAGGTGTGCTTGATTAGGGTTGGAGCTAAACTCTACAGGATACACGCCCTTTAGGACACCCCTGGTTTAAGGCCTTGCAATAGCTGTAAGAGCGAGCACAACTAGTCATATTTCCATCTGTTTCAAGCTACGAACATTTGGATTACATATCAACAGAACAAAACCAAGATATGATCACAAAGTGAGCATTTGCGATCAATATATTTCACCCGCAGCTGTTTTTCAGTAATTTATATCCCTCATGTCTATGTCAGAGCTACAATTCACCAATGTTTTCGTCAGTCGTTTGGAGATTTAGTCATTGGTGACGACGTTATATCAGGTTAGTGTCTGCTTTTATATTTGGTGTCGGATTAATATTTGCTGGTAAAGAAAATCTATTTGTTCACTTCTGCTATTTATACCTTGATTTGCATTTCAATTTATTAATTTTTTTGCACTTAACTGCAAATTAGAATAGAAACAATATAAACAGCAGACAAACATACTGACAGTTATAGGTACTGTACATTGTTATGGGTCAATGATGCTAATATTTGGCACAAATCCATCAATGTCCCCTTTCTGGCTGTTCTTTCTATGAATGAATTATGTAGAAGCACTGTCCATGCGTGTTTCCTCGTCAGTTAGTAACGCTATATTTCATTGCACAGCAATTAGCCTATCTGTTTTTTTGGCAAAAAAAGGGAAATCTCGGTTTAATTAGTTATTATTAAATTATTTTTTAATTTCACCTATCCTCCTGTGCATAAACTAAGCTGTTAAATGGTCAGCGTATGAGGCGGCTAGGCTAACCTAGCTTCAATTTTGATTAAATAATTTTCTAATCGGTTGCGTATTATGTCGTGAGTATACCCCTGCAATGCATACTGCAGTTCTTCTTTGTCTGGCTTTCTCAGATATCTCACCTGCTCACCAAAAATGACTAATTATATTCCTGCCAATGTCTGACACCTGCACATACACATTGTAATAGACGTGGCAGGCACGAAAGCTTGACGTAAAGCTTTGAAGGCGTAACAACAGTAACTAAGGAGGGCGGGGCTTAGCAAAGGGTCAATTGTAAAATTATACAAGCATCCACGAACTCAAAGAAAAATGTTTTCTATATATTAAAGGGATAGTTCAACCCAAAATGAAAATTGAATCACCATTTACTCTCCATTGTGCGTTCTAAACCTTTATGAGTTTCTTTTTTTCTGTTGAACACAAAAGAGTCAAGATATTCTGGAGATGGTATACAAGAGCTTGGTTGAAAGTGTTGTGAGTTTTAACATGATTGCATGGTATGGACTGTGCCAATTAAAGAAAAGCAAAGACTGTGTCGAGTAGTAAAAATGGCCAGTGCAGTTGTAGGTAAAGCACAAAGACAAACAAATGACAATTATGAAATGAGAATGAAACTGAAAGCACATTGCTCAACAAATTGTTCCTATCCTCTAAATAAAACATTTCAGCTCTTGCCATCAAAAGATGTTTTAGGCAACTTCAAATAAAGAAAAATGTGTTTCAAATGTCCTTTGTGCCGACTTAGAATTTTAAATACTGGATTTTACGTATGTACTGTATAGGGTTTTAAAGTGAGTTTTTAAATGTGATATACAGTTGAAGTCAGAATTATTAGCCCCCCTTTTAAATATTTTTTCTCTTTTTAAATCTTTCCCAAATGATGCTTAATAGACCAAGGACATTTTCACAGTATGTTTGATAATATTTTTTTCTTCTGGAGAAAGTCTTATTTGTTTTATTTCGGCTAGAATAAAAGCAGTTTTAATTTTTTAGAACCATTTTAAGGTCAAAATTATTAGCCCCTTTAAGCAATTTTTTTTTTCAATAGTCTACAGAACAAACCATAGTTATACAATAACTTGCCTAATTACCCTAACCTGCCTAGTTAACCTAATTAACCTAGTTAAGCCTTTAAATGTCACTTTAAGCTGTATTGAAGTGTCTTGAAAAATATCTAGTCAAATATTATTTACTGTCATCATGGCAAAGATAAAATAAATCAGTTATTAGAAATGAGTTATTAAAACTATTATGATTAGAAATGTGTTAAAAAAAAATCTTCTCTACATTAAACAGAAATTAGGGGAAAAAATAAACAGGGGGGCTAATAATTCTGACTTCAACTGTATGTGATGACATTGAATTTATTTGTGTTCCCTGTTTTTTCTGTGATTTGTGTATTGTGAACGCTGATGTGGTTGTGTGGTGAAGCCAAAGACTTGTGGACAATAAAGAAAGTAAAGAAGATATTTGGAAGAATGTTGAAATTCTGTAACCACTGGCATCTATGAATCAAGTTAAAGTCAGAATTTTCGCATTTGTTTAGTTGTTCAAGTGAAAAAGAAGCTGAAAACAAACTATGTACGTGAGGATCAGCGAGCACAATTGAAAATGAAAAGTCCCTCGTCTTGGGAACGTAAACATAAGTGTAATGTAAAAAGATGACAGAATATTTCTGTTTTTAGCACTCCTTTTATTCTGATCAAATTTGTATTTAGTTTAATAACAAAACATAAGTAAATGTGCTCTTCCGTCTAACCAGCTTTACTGAGGTGAACTTTGATTTATATTCAAATGTTTGTTCATTTTTGAACAATGACAGCCTGTGACACCATTTTGGGGAAACAAAATTCCTGCACCCGCTGGCCTGTCAACAACAACGCTTGATAAAGTTTTCTAACTGGTAAATGACAAGATCTAATGTTACAAATCAGTGCGTGTTCGCACGTTCATGACTTAAGGAGGCGCAACTTTGGACGGCAGGGGAGGGTTGTACAATTTCTAAGCTATTATGCTAATACTAGCATTCTGGCAGATCACCTACTGCACCTTTAACTGGACTGTTGCATTTGTGTTTCGTTGTGCAATTACGCAATACATTATAAAAAAAAGTGTAAATACAACTTTTTTTCACATGAAAAAAGTTGGTTTTAACTCCATGTGTTACTTGCCTTTGTAAATATTTGTGAAATTAGCCATTGAAGAGTGAAAACTGCATCTCCACCAAATGTTGTTATTTTTTTTTTTCTGTATATTTCGTCTGTCGTATTCCTGGCTTATACTAGCTTGGTAATGGAACAGAATTCAATTCACAAAAAAAGACTTCTGCATTTGTGTATATTGTTTGGCACATCTCAAGCAACGAGTTTATACGTCTGAGGAGCGTCCGGAGGGAATTTATCCTTCTGTACACACTGACTCATTCAGGCCGTGATTAATAGTCGCTGTGGGATCACATCAGTGTAACCACACACAGCCGAGAAAAAAACAAAGACACAGAAGTACCAAAGCGCTAATGATGGGATTCCAGCAAATTGCGAAGACATTTTAATCCACCATTGACAGAATATTGATTGCCTTCATAGTTGCAGTAATAGTAGCGCTCACCACAACAGGAACTGCTGGGATTGAACACTTTCCAAAACCATACCACTCAATGAAGATGATAAAAGGAAAAACAGGGGGAAATGACGGGGAGAAAAGACAGAAAAAGGTTTTTAGCCAACTTAAATGTTAAAAAGAACAGTCAGTTCTACACAACACACACAAACTATTGCTGTAGGGGCTAAGATACATTGTTAACTAGTTGGTTACTTATCCTGCTAAATTAAGGGGACAAAAAACACAAAAAACTTTGACTATTTGTCTATTTAACAGGAAAAAACGTTGTGTATTTTCCTAGCACATGTTGGTAATCTTAAGGCAAACTATAAATTAAATAATAAAAAGTTCCAATTCTGCCTCTTTAAAGTCCATTGCCCTTTTTTCTCACTGTGACTTCTATGGTAACGCATGAATTTGGCGATCTACTAAAAATGCCTTCAGGTATGCGCCGTGCACGTGCATTAACCCGCGGTTTTATTCAGGAGGTTGACTAAATTGATGTCATTCCAATAAATAGGGCCAAAATGAAGTTTGTTTTGGCAGTTCAAAACACCTGGTGTTAAAGGCGCTGGTATACTTCAAACTAAATTGAAAAACAAAAACCCTAAATTGACATAATTTTAAACAAATTCTGGCCAAAACTAAGTTTGTTTTGAGTTTGTTTTGGTAGTTCAAAACAGCTGATGTAAAGGCCCCGGTATCATTCAAACTAAATCGAAATAAAAACCTAAATTAACATTATTTAGAACAAATCCGGCCAAAATGAAGTTAGTTTTGAGTTTGTTTTAGCAGTTCGAAACAACTGGTGTAAAGGCTCTGGTGTACTTCAAATTAAATTAATAAAATAACTAAATTAATATAATTTACAACAAATAAAGCCAATATGGAGTTCGTTTTTTGAGTTTGTTTCAGCAGTTAGAAACAGCTAGTGTAAAGGGCCTATTATACTTCAATCTAAATAAAAATAAATAAATAAATAAATAAATTGATGTCATTTTGAACAAATTCAGCCAAAACTAAGTTTGTTTTGAGTTTGATTCGGCAGTTTGAAACAGCTGATGTTAACGGCCCTGCTATACTTCAAACTACATTGAAAAAAATATAAATAAATAAATTTGATGTCATTTTGAACAGTTGTGGCCAAAATGAAGTTAGTTTTAAGTTTGTTTTGCCAATTTGAAACAACTGGTGTAAAGGCCCTGGTATACTTCAAATGAAATCTGGAATAAAAAAAAAAAAAAAACTAAATAGACGTCATTTCGAACAAATTCGCCAAAACAAAGTTTGTTTCGAGTTTGTTTTAGCTGGTGTTAACCGCCCTGTTATACTTCAAACTAAATAAAATAAATAAATCAAATAAATTGACAATTTCGATTAAATAATGCCAAAATAAAGTTAGTTTTTAGATTGTTTCGGCATTTTAAAAAAGATGGTGCTAAAGACACTGGTGTACTTTAAAATGAAATCGAAAAAAAAAAAAACTGAATTGACGTCATTTTAAACAAATCAGGTCAATATAAAGTTTGTTTTGAGTTTGTTTCAACTGGTGTTAACGGCCCTGCTATACTTCAAACTAAATAAAAAAACAAAAACAAATTGACGTCATTTTGAACAAATCCGGCCAAAACGAAATTTGTTTTGAGTTTGTTTTAGCAGTTCAAAAAAGATGGTCCTAAAGGCCCTGGTTTACTTCAAAATAAACCCTGAAAAAAAAAAAAAAACTGAATTGATGTCATTTCAAACAAATCAGGCCAATATAAAGTTTGTTTTGAGTTTGTTTCAGCTGGTGTTAACGGCCCTGCTATACTTCAAACTAAATAAAAAAAATAATAAAAATTGACGTCATTTTGAACAAATCCAGCTAAAACAAAATTTGTTTTAAATTGTTTCGGCTGTTCAAAACAGCTGACCAATGCAAATCTTTTGGGAGGAGATAATTTTGGTCCTAAACACCTTTGAGCTGCCGTTAGTAAAATTGATTATGCAATCGGTGAGTGTGTCCTGAAACTCTGCCTTCGTACACATGCTTCTTATCCACACAGAGTCAGACAGAGGAAAGACCTCCAGCACAACAACACTATGCTAGCAACATGAATAAACTGAACCATGCTACAAATGTATTCGCACCTGTACTATCACTCACAAAGAGATTTTAAAGACTCAAAGTCACACACCGGATGATAAACAAACGCATATTGCCACGTCTGACGTTGATAGAACTAATAATGATAATAACTGATAATGATAATAAAAGCAATGTGACGTGCAGTGGTGTCACTTCACACTGGAGAAGGCTGTTGGCCTTTTAAAACTGTTCATCTCTCATGTCACACATATTATTGTTGTGTTTATGAGTTCACTTTAGCGGCATTACATTCACAACCCAGCCCACTACAGCACAAGGGTGTCGGAAGGTTAAAAAAACAGCACCACTCAGCCTTTTCTAATGTCTTTTTGGCCTTAACAGGCCTTAAAGGTATAAATAATTAATATGTTAGTCATCTGAAAAAACTGTTTTGGAAGTCTTTACTCGAAATCTGACCATTTGCTTTTGATCTGGAACGGCAGTCCTTCTCTGATGATGTCAGTTTGATGAAGTGGGCGTAATATGCTTAGCCACGCCTCTCCAGTCTGCAGTGAGTTAAATATTAGAAGAGGACTGGAAAAAATAAACCCCGTCCCCTACTAAATATTCAATAAAAGCCCAGATTCCTACGGATATCTTATTTTAAAAACGTTTTGTAGATGTTTTAGCCCATTGTGTTGAAAACACCCTTACCGAGTCTGTATCAGAGAATATTCATAAAACGCTGACCCTGAAGCAGGTCTGTGTAATTTGAATGGTTCGTGCCTCTGCTCTCTGTCTCCATGGCTTATCTCTGTTCTCACAGCGGAGAAGATGCTGAACAGATTCACACTGTCCTGACGGCTGCAGGAGTGAGATTTATCCACTTCCTGTTCCTGTCCAACCAGTGGGACGTGTTTAGTGTCACTATTTAACATGATTTATGTGACCGCTGGACAGCTGTAATCCTGGATCTGCTCTCTGTGTCAATCACACAGTCAGAAAACAATGATTATGGCCTCAGAAAGTGAAACATCACACTTAATGTCTGAATATAATTGCATAAGTTAAAAATAATAATAATGTTTTTTTTTTTTTAAAGGGCACCTAGGTTACCCCTTTTTCCAGATTTAAAGGTGCAGTATGTAAGTTTGACACTCAGTGGTTGAACTAGGTATTGCATCAAAATAGACGCAAACGCGGGATGCCAGATTGAGGAAAGGAGCGAGTGATTTAAACTAGGTTCTAAATAAAAGCAACAACACGCGATAGAGGGAATATTTTCCATATTAAAAGAAGTTTTGGTTTTAACCAACATCTCGAATTACTATATTTGAAACGGCTTTTATTTCTCACAGCTGAACAACAGAAACCTATGACAGACTTTATTTAACGCTAAATGCTAACAATGTGAGTTTGAATAGATTATAAACCTTACCGCTTCATGAGTGAGTGCATATTCTTTGCTTCTGAATGGCTGTATTTACATTTCTGTCGTGTTTCAACTGGTGCAAACAGCCAAACTGATCATTACTGCTTATCTCATCACAAAGCGTGTTGTTAGGACACACAGTTTTCCAACAAGGCAACCCGGGGTGCTGAATTATAATTGGCTAAACTGGCATTGTGCAGGATAAATTTACCTAAACAAAGACAGCGTTCCGGCTTGAAAAAAACTTTTTCAAAGCAGAATATCTGACTTCAGCATTGTTTTTCAGTTTAACAAATATGTTCACTTGAGATGTTACTTAAATATCTGCACACATATTATGGTATTTTTATGCTTTAGAAGAGTCAAAAACTTACATACAGCACCTTTAAAAGATTGACCTCAACCTAAAAACTTGATACGCAGTGATGAGCAATTTGGCTGTTTGCACCAGACAAAACACGACAGAAATGTAAATACAGCCATTCATAAGTACAGAATATGCACTCAATCACGAAACGGTAAAGTTTACAAACTATTCAAACTCACATTGTTAGCATTTAACACTGAATAAAGCACACAAGATTTACCTGAGGTGATCACTGTCATAGGTTTCACATGTTGAGCTGTGAGCAATAGAAGCCGTTTCTAATATATCAATTTGAGGTGTTGGTTAGAACCAAAACTCCTTTTAATATGAAAAATAATCCCTCTATCACGTGTCGTTGCTTTTATTTAGAACAGTTTTAAATCACTCGCTCCTGTCCTCAATCTGGCATCCCACAATTGCGTCTATTTTAATCCAGGAGTGCAATACTTAGTTCAACCACTGGGTGACAAACTTACATACTGCACCTTTAAGCAACAAAGTAAAAAAAAGTAGTGCTGAAAAGGAAAGTGAGAAGGACAGGAGTTTGCCCTTGATGTTCTCGTTTTCCCCATACAAAAACGTTATGTGAACGTGCTCTTTCCAACAAGTTAATCTCATTAAAACACAGCCACAAAATCAGCTCATTACAGATACTGTAAATAGGCTCGTGGCCTCGTGCACACCTCAGAGAATATTTTTAGCAAATTGTATACACTAAAAAGCTAAATGCTTAAAAACACAAAGTAAAATGATTACAACTTTAAAGATAAAATTGAAAATGTCAACTAAAATGTATTACAAATATTAAAACATAAATATATTAAATAGTTATCAACCTAATATTTAACAGACAACAAAATAACTGATCTCAAAAACACTTTTTTATTAAATACATGTGCATAATTTCAAATGAACGTCACTTGTTCTGACATTTGAATATGATAGATTTGGTATGTATTGCAGAAACATTCAGGCATTTTGTAAGTGTGACCCCAAAATCCAAACGCATAAAATAAAATGGTGGTAAAATTGGTATTTAAAGTCTTTCGCTGGTTAAAATGTAGCCATTTTACAATAAAAATAAATCTCAGGACAATGTTAAATGTTAACGGGCCGTTTTTTCCATCAGTCAGCGCTGGTTCAGATTCAGTATGGGTTGAGTTGAAAGCGGGCACCAACTCTGAGTCATACACTGGCATTCGGGTGCTTGTGACCAGGGCCAGTTTTCATATTTTTAAGCAAATGCTATGGAAAGGAAAATAAAAGAGCAATATTTGTGTTACTGTGTGTGCGTCCAGGTTCGTGTCAAAACTTCATGTTGGGTAAGTTTGGGCTGTGGATCAACATTTGGAAAAAGACAAAACCTAATCCCAAAAAAAAAACCAATACCAGTAAATTTTGGAGAAAAAACATTAAGAAAACGGCTCATAAATCACACAGAATGTCCTCAAAGACAGCTGTACAAGAGTGTGTGTCAAGATCTTGCTGCTGTCAATAATATGACAATAGTATTATCCTATGAAATAGTGTTCAAACTCACATTAGCAGCATTTAACGCTGAATAAAGCACATAATCAGTACCTGAGGAAATAATTTTCATAGCAGTTTATGGTGTTGTTTTGCTGCGATGTCACAGAAATAAAAAAAATGTTTCTAAAATAGATTTTTTTGTGCACCATTGTTGCAGATTCTTAAGACAAAAACTTGTTGAACAAGACAGCTTTTATTGTGTATCATGGTGCCGCATCCAGTGCCCAGGGCGGCATTTTGCTGGGGGCAGCACGGAGAGACGGTGCAAAAAAATAAAAATAAATAATAACTTTATGCAAGTGTATTAATTTAGAGTGGCAATCCCAAAATAAAGACGTTAGGGGCCATTTACATTTGGCATCTTTAGCATGCACATTCTTGTTATTCTCTATGTGCAACCGAGACAAATGCTGGTGAAAGCAAACTGATGCATGCACACAAAAAAACCATTCCCGCGCACCTCATGTGC
The DNA here is from genome assembly GCA_903798205.1 of Danio tinwini. NCBI lineage: Eukaryota > Metazoa > Chordata > Actinopteri > Cypriniformes > Danionidae > Danio > Danio tinwini. The sequence continues at coordinate 4,573,250 of CAIGQZ010001236.1, forward strand.
AATCCTGTGTGAATCTCGATTGTTTGCATGCAAACAATCGAGATTCACGAGATTTCGAGATTTATTTTTTTATTGCTAAATTAACTACTGCGTTATTTACAAACCAGTTATATAAGCATAGTTGGTTGTTTTTTTAAGATCATTCAGAATAAGTTAGTTAAGGATTAATAAACTATTTAAATCAACATTATTAATGCTTATTATTGTCATAATTAATACAGGGTTCATATGGGTGCTGGAAATCCTGGAAAATGCTTGATTTTTAAAATAGTGTTTTCAAGGTTAGAAAAGTGCTTGGATTTTGGACAGTGCTTGAAATTGTGACTGGTTTGGTTGCATATGCAAGCTCAAAAATATTTGAGAGCATTTAAGCGAGTGCATAAAATAGTTTTTGCGACCAGTTTTCATTCCAAAATGTTCACTGCATGCGCAGATTTAGAAGACATTCACGCAGAATGCATCTTTGCACCTAAAAATGCCAAACGCAGTGCTCAGAAATAGTTTAAAACAGTTGAAATGTCGACTTGCTGCAGTAAACAAAGCCTGCAATGCCTACCCCACCTTAAAGCCCTTCTGATTGGTCCAATGCTCTTGAACTGAACGTGAATAAATTGGTCAGTATCAGCTGTCAATCACTCAGTTCAGTTGACAAGGAGCCGCTAAAATGTAAAGGTCTGGATACGAGAGAATGAAAATAACACTGACACACTTTGTTTTAGAAACCACCTAAAGTTACAAATAATGGCAGATCTGATCAGTGATCATGTGGTGAATGTTAATCCATTTACACTTTTTGAAGAGTGGATAAAAGACATCCGGCGAGTTTAAGTCTGCTATAAATATGACTAAAGCCATTCACTGTAAAGTTTGTGAATGAATCCCAATAAATATATGCTCCAAAGTATTCAACAATTTAAAAATGAAATAGCTTATTGTGTTTTTTTATAGCACAATGGATTTAAATGTGAAAAAAACACATGCATATATAAAACACAGCATAAATAAATGTAATTTACAGTGGTTGTTAGGTGCTGAAAAAGCATAAAAATGCACCTTGAAAGTGCTTGAAAAGTGCTGGAATTTGAAGTTGGAAAAGGTGCAAGAACCCTGTTAATATTAATGCAAAATATTTCTTAAGTGAGCAGCATATCACTCCAGTTGTTACATTGTTTTCCAGTAACATTTAGGATTGATTTCTGTTATTTATTTAGAATAATAATTGTATAATAATATTAATAATAATAAATATAAACTAATTGTTATATTTATAAAAAAAGTATATATATATATAACAATATGGGGGTGGAGGGGATGGGGGGGGTATGGGGTGGTTCGCCCAGGGTGCCATTTAAACTAGAACCGTCACTGGCCGCATCACATGTAGTTAGGGCACGGTATAATACACCAACATCTACCAGTCACAGAAAGACCTGACCTTTGACATTAACACTCTGCAAATAATTAGTTGCTGCCATAAATTTTCGAGTTAAATCAAAGTAACTTTATAAGTCAGTAGTAAGGCCAGAAAGAATCTGCTGACATTTTTTTCCCATTTCTGCACAGAATTTTGTTAAAAATCTGCAGATTTCTGCGGAATGATTTTAGGAGTATCACAACTAAAACCTTAGTATATATATAAAAAAATAAAAATACCTTTTTAACTTGTATTCAATGTTTACAATGCAAATCCAGTTAGATTCACTTTATTTGGTAAACAAAGCAAGTCTCTCATATAATATATCCACTAAAAGACAGAAAACATGACTTTACAAACTGTATTGTAAATAAATCATATGAATATATTTATATTATACTCAGTGCATTACATAGCGGTATGACACATGATGTGCCCCACACAGGATTTTGCTTCTTGTTTATATACACTATGAACAGCAGCTACGCTAATTATTCTCCTTATTCTGTATTTCTACCTGGGGGTACTCATCTCGAGGCCCTCAGACTATGCAGTGCCACTGATGCGATCCAAGACCAGCGACGAGATGATCCCTAGGTTTCTGGACCAGGCCGTATCCTGAGCAGCTGCTGTGGTGGTCATGGTGGAGAGCATGAGACTGATTCCTGTGCTGCTCCAGGACAGATGAGTCTCCGCTGAGGTCCAGCTTCTGCGCCTAGACTGCAGCTCTGCACAAGACGTTTGGCCATAGGAGAAATGGTCGTGCCCAACTGAGCCTGGTTTCTCTCGAGGTTTTTTAAATTCTTCACTTTCTCCAATTGGTGAAGTTTTTTCCTCGCCGCTGTCGCCACTGGCTTGCATGGTTTGGGATCTGTAGAGCTGCGCATCGATGGAATTGCTCTTCAGTGTTTGGACTCTCAGTAGTGATTATTAAACCACACTGAACTGAGCTAAACTGAACTGAGCTTAAACACTGAAAACTGAACTGACACTGTTTCAATTCACTATAAACTTCCATGTGAAGCTGCTTTGACACAATCTACATTGTATAAGCGCTATACAAATAAAGATGAATTGAATTGAATTGAATATTAGTCAATAATATTACTGAAATAAATGTAAAAACTGAATGAATAAGATAAATTTACACACATAATTTATTAAATAATTTATTTAAACAAGTAAATAAACTGATTCAATGATGGGCTAAAAATCATGCGCAGATTCTGTGTGGTCCTAGTCATTAGCCTGACTAAAGTAACATAAAAACATAATAAATAGAATTTGAAAACGTGTAAATTTAGCAATTTGCAATTTTGTTTACACTGTGTTAAAGATGAAAATGGTGATGCAAACAAGTCAATTTTACCATCCTTAAGATATAGCAGGTAACACAATGAATCGAACATGATATTTTGCATGCAGGAGAAAGACTGAAATACTGTTCTTGAAAGCCATCCAGTGCTTAATTTAAAATGTCAGATTTTCATGTTTTGCGTTCCCATATTTGTTTTAATTGATCCAGCATTAACTTGTGCGTGGTGAATACCTGCATGTGTGTGTGACAGAGAGAAATGTGAATGATTGTAAGTGAAAAACCCTGAGCAATGCTGTGTGGATTGTGTGAGAGCAGAACGTTTACCTATTGGCCCACAACAATTTTTTCGACCAATCAGCTTTCTTACATTTACAATCACTCTCATTGATTGATGTTTGTTTCGCAAGCAGTGAGCAACGAAAATAAATAATGACATAATGGCCTGCCTAAATAATATTTGTATTTCAAAATGGCAAAGAGGCAGTCAAGCATTTTTTATTTTTTAAAACCACGAGTAAATATGATAATGAGTCTGATCAAAAGAGATCTCGAGAAGATGGAACCGCACCCCCGGATCAGGAGAACGGCAGACTGAAGCAAAGCGAGTTTAGTCAGCTAGAAAACATAGCAGAAGAGATAACTGTGGGCTCTTCTTGAAGATTACACTGAGTGAGTTTTTTTTTTTTTTTGGCACATAATAGTGAAGTGAACTTAATGTCAGTGGTGTTAGTTAACTGAATAGTGTTGTTTCATAAGAGTTTTTTGTAGCTACATGTTTGTTTTTATCCACGACTGACCCATATATGGCACAAAATAATAAAAGACGGTTCACAAATTTGATGCTCTTTTTTTGCAATATCGTCATGTAGTGATGTCATGTTTCCCAGGAAAACTGAAATTGTGTGGTGGACGTCGATCACGGTAACTTTTATTTCCTGGTTTTGTTCCGAAAACTGTTTATTCACAACTTAAGCACTGAACCCATTATATACAATTCTGTCAAATAGTTTTAACAGCGATATTTAAAAATGTCCTTCTTCCCAATTACAAGGTAAATTGGGTTTGACGCTTTCAGTTGCTTTATTGTCTTCTTTTTTGTCGTGCTGGTTAAAAGTCTTTTCACATTCCAATAGTAATGATTAAAGTAAATGATCTAAATTAGGGGTGTCAAAATGAATCGTTTCTTCGGTGCACTGCGATGCAGATGGGGACATTTCGATATTGGTTCAGTAATAGATCATAACCGGTTATTACACACTGACGTCATTTATCCCCTATGCGCGATGTCGCTGTAAAATACTATGGCGAAGGAGGCGAGGGTGAGTAAATAAAACACTCCTATTACTTAAAACGCAAATCTTTCACTGACACTGAGAGGAATGGTAAAGCACGAGCCGCTATTTCACTACTAGGGAGAAATGCTGTAAAACTCCATCTCTCTCTCTCTCTCTCTCATTTGACCTGTTGGCATGTTCGTGAGGTAAAGTTTTCTCTCCTCTCGGCTGTTAAAGTGATACTTGTGGATCCAGACACAAGCGTGCCTGTGGTGCAAGTTTATTGTATTGTATTTATTCCATTACGGATTACCTGATAACCGCGTATTATGCGCATATAGACTGTATCCGCGGCTGTTTTTCCTGCGTTACTCATAGGAGAACAGCGTTCTTGTTTCTAAAGCCAATCGCAGCCCTTTCTGTTAAGCGGGTGAAAACAATGACCAATCATAGGGGTGTAACAACTTGCCAGCGCTCAAAAAGCAAGCAGGATAATATCAACATTAGTTTATTTGTTATGAATGCTCGTGCTGTCTTCTGTACATGTATTATTTTGTCTAAAACATTCACAAAGAGTGTTTTTTTTGAGCAGGTAAAATTAAAGGTACAGTTCATATATATTACTGCTTGTATTAGACAAACTTGTATTACATATAATATATAAATATAAACATATTTATAGTCTTGTGTTGTAAAGAAAAAAAATCAAATTATGTACGGAAAGCATCGTCAATGCACAGTGATGCGCCAAGATATCGAATTGAACTGAATCGATGGCATGATAACCGTAACCAAACCGAACCGTGAGACCAGTGTAGGTTCACACCCCTAATCTAAATGTATTTATATGTATTTTTCAGCCTGATCTCACGAGGAAACGTAAGTATTTTACATTTTGCCAGTTTAGTGGCTAATTCGTACGAATTCGTACAAGTTTAGTCGTACAAAAATGTACGATTTTAAAAAGGAGGCGTGGCACCTAACCCCACCCCTAACCCTAACAGTCATTGGGTGATGAACAAATAGTACTAATATGTACGAATTAGATCGTACGAATTTATACGAATTAGCCACTAAATCAAAAAGTTACGAATTGCCATGAGATTACATTGGTGTTTTTATATTCTGGGTGAGGCATGTTCATCCAATGTTCATCCAATTAAATATTATGAGGCTGATAATTCCCATAATTCTGATAAGTAGCCCAAACTGTCTGTCAGCAAATGTAGATTTGAACATCTGCAGCCGTTCACGCAGATCACGAGTGACATGGACACGAGTGGCTGTGCTAAAAACAAATGCTGAATCAAAACATTTAAAATCCTGTATCAATATTGGAGTTACTTTCACACGCTGGAGGAAAGATGACACCATGGCTGAAGTGTTTCTTTCAGACAGGTAATGTTATGTTTTAAAACTATTTTAGTTGCGTAAAGCTGATGTAGATTTTGTTGTTACGAATGGGTTATATACACAGAAGTGTTGTTCAGCCACTGAAATCTTCTGGTGAATGATTGATGTGGCTATTTTCAAATTCATAAGGGAGCTTTTACAGCATCGATAATGTCGATTTTTTTTTTGTTTAACAACAAAACATCAGTAAATAGCGCTATTCTGTCTAGCCTGCTATACTGAGCTGAAGTTGGTTTTATATTCACATTGGTTTATTTTAATACGATGACAATCTGCAATGCGCTCCCTATATTGTTTACGATGCTATTCTGAATATTCACTCTGAAATAGCATGCAAGTATGACTTAGTAATAAGTGTAATGCTTGCACTCCGCCGACCAAGCACTAAGCATACAGTGGTCACTTTAGGACAAATTTTGTAACAGAGAGAGACTGATGAGAGAGTGAGAACAATTTTTGCTTGCTACACAACTGAAAACATGCTAGATATAACACAGTTTTTCATTGGGAATCGTAGTTTTTTAACTGGCGAATGACATGATCTAGTGGGTCTCTGTCATCTTAAATGTGCGTACTCACGATTTCAAGAGGGGTGGCTTTGGACACCAGGGGAGGGATTGTATTTGAAAGATACTATCCATTGCTGTGGATTCTGAAATTAAACTTGACTAAATAACAAATGACTTGAGATGCAACTAAGTGTTTAATTACCAACTTGTACTGATAACACTGCTGTGCACACCAACACTTAGTAATAAATTCCAGTCTGTAACTCGACCTGCACTGTTTCACACTTCAGTCATTATTTATACCAAAGTAGTCAAAGTGCAAATGGGGAAACTTGGGCCAGAAAGCAGCCACCTAGCAACCAACCAGAATTTTCCAGAAACCACATATAAAACATGCTAAAAACCACTCAACAATGCAAATGCTCACATCACGGCATAGAGTATTCAGTCCAGCATACGTCGCATTTCCTTCGGGAAATGTAAAAGACTCATTTACTTATTCAAGTTGTGCGGCCAAGATGTGCTTTCAAGGTTAAGAATACATTGCAGATTACGTACAGCTATTGGCTCCAAAATCACAACAGTCACTAAATCAGGCTACAGTGAGTCAAAGGACGATCACATTCACACGTTGTTTGAAACAATCACTCACAATACAAGCCAAACCCAGATAACAACATGATAGTGAGCCAAACCCAGACTGACAGTATTGTGTAAAAAGTGCAGTGAATTATCTGTAAGAGTGACCCTCAGTAAATCAGACTTTCATCTGCAGACTTACAGCAGTAAACATCGATATCATAGGTGATCTCTATTTTATGTATATAGTTCAGATGAATGGATGGATTATAAAACAATTGATGGACAGGCGGACGGATGGATGAATGGAGGGATGGATAAATAATAAAAAATTGGACAGAATGAGTAAATCAAAAATCAATTTATGGATTATTGGATGGACAGAATGGATCAAACGATTGATGGATGGATGGGGTCAAAAACAGTCAAAGATGAATGGCTGGATGGGGTCAAAAACAGTTGGTGGACAGATGGATGGATTAAAGGGGGCAAAACAGTCAAAAGATGGATGGATGGATCAATGGGGTCAAAAACGATCAAAAGGTGGATGGATGGATAGGGTCAAATATTGTCAAAAGATGCATAGATGAGGTCGAAACAGTTAGAGATGGATGGATGGATTGATGGGGTCAAAAGATCAAAAGGTGGATAGAAAGGGTCTA
>CAIGQZ010001236.1:4581904-4597281 GCA_903798205.1 Danio tinwini
ATGTGTCATCTGGTGAAAGTCTTGTTTTATATCGCCTAAAATAGAAACAGTTAGTCATGTTCTTAAAACCATTTTTAAGGTCTATATATATATATATATATATATATATTTTTTTTTTTTTTTTGATTGTCTACATAATAAACCATTGTTAATGATTTGCCTTATTTTGATAACTTGCAGAATTAACCTGCTTTAGCCTTTAAATACATGTACTGTCATCATGGCAAATATATGTGTTGTGTTAATAAAATCTTCTTGCTGTTAAACAGAAATTGGGGAAAAAATATACAGGGGGGCTAATAATTCTGACTTCATACATTCATACACTATTTTAATTTATTTATTTATTTTTTACTTCTGACTTCATACACCATTTTTATGTAAAAACATTTGTTTAAATTGTATATTTTTAATGATTAACAGTGTAAATGACTGATATGTGCATGGTTAATCAGTTATTCCATTAAACAGCAGTTTCTTTAGTTATCCCATAGTTACCACTAATACGTTTCAAATGTGGATAATTTTGAGACTTACCACTACATGTTTTTTTTCAGGTTGGAGCGGTCACTCATCTACATGTTGCGATGTCAGTTCGGTGTACAGCGTGCATCACATAATCAAACTATTCTTGGTGACATCTTGGAGTGAAAACATAGACTTACCTTGAGTCAGTTGGTGACCTGGTCCGATAAACTCACTGCACAGACAGCATGACCATCCTTCTCGGAACCGCAGATGGCCATGGCGTGACTGCGGTATAAACTCGCACGTCAACCTCGACTACAGCCATTATTCCAACATAAACGCATGCTCTAACCGAAAGCGGGAGACTTGCTCTATAGCAACCTCTCGCGACACAACTTCTTCAACCTCTTCAGCATATTAGTACCTAAAAACTACAAAAGTGTTCCTCTTAAAATTTGTAGGTACTAATATATACTTTTGAGGTACAAATCCTTCAAGTACAAATGTATACCTTTTGAAAAGGTTCCACCCCAGTGACAGCTCACGTACCTTTATTTCTAAGAGTGTACAGTACAGAATGCATTCAGCTTGCCAATATAACATAAATCTTTGATCGCTAGCAGATTGAGTTTCAACAAGGAGGCAAAAAGGGTTGTTACTGTCTGCAGCAAGACCATCATAAAGGGGGTTGCACACCGGATGCGCCGTGCCATACAGCACCATGCACTTTTAAACATAAGCATATATCAGGGTACGCACACCAGTGCCGTAAGTCAGCAGCTGTCTGGGGTACCCAGCTACGACTCAGGACACTGGTCATATTTCAGCTGCAACACAAAGTGCCATCTGAATATTTTTTATTTTAAATAACATGCGAATGTGCGCGTCTGCTGTGTAATACTTCCAACTTTCATCCACTCTGTGACCCCCTTAAGGATGGAGTCTGCTTTAGTTGTGGACCAGTAGCTATGTTTACATCAAAAAATGCAAATGAACAATGCGCAAAACTAGACTATCGCATAAAAGACGTGCAAATAAAGCAGCGTTTTCATCCAACGAGTCAAATCTAACAAAATCGTCACTTCCTGATTAACTGACGCCAAATATCAACAGTAAAAACAGAATTTGCTGCGGTAGGTTGTGTCAATCTTTTCTTCATTTAATAAATGACTCATTTTGACCTCAGAAGGCAATCCTGACACGCAGTGAACGTGCTGTGGCTTTTGAAGGCGCGAGACGCGGAGCACAGACGATCTTGATTTTGGAGGTCATTAATATTATTATAACACTAATACTGAAACAGTTAAGGCATCTTAGAATGACCAAAGCAACGTTTCAGATGTTTTACAATGTACTCAGCCTGCTGGTTTGTCCATTCACACACATTTTCATCATCACATGATCTCTTATAACAAAGTCACATGACCTTTTTTAATGTGAATACTGGAATTTGTTTGATAAAAGTGTTTCCATCGTAGTTCGTGCGCATCTTTTCTTATCAAATAAAAAGCTTATACTACTTAGTTATGTGCATGTGTTTTTTATGCACATTTTCAAAACGTATGCGCATCTTGGCGTTTCCATCAACCGTTTTTTTATGCGCATGTCCAAAATGCACATAAAAATAGGTGGATGGAAACAGCTAGTGACTGCAGAAAAACAAACATTATACTGGATGCCAACATTATCCGCACAAAAGCTAAAAAGCTTCATGAACCTTTTGTTGACAGCGATGAATGTTTGCGCCTGACAACAGGTTTTGATCTTTGGTTTAATTCTATAATACTAGACTTATTTTTCTATGAAAGTTTGAACTTTGAAAGTGTTTAAACAAAAGAGAAAAGTGTTAAAACGTTAATGCTTGTTTGAGAAAAGTGCATAAAGTGTGTAGTGAGGGATTTTTTAGTCTTAAAACATCTTTAAAGAGCCCCTATTATGGGTTTTTGAAAATGACCTTCCATGTAGTGTGTAACACAGCTCTAAGTGAAGTGAAATATCCAGCTAAGGCTTAAATCTGAAAGTGTACCATGTTTAAAACTATTGATTCATCTATAAGAGAGTTGACTCATAGTGGTTTAAATGAATCGCAGCTGTAACAAGTATTTAGCCGTGTCAGCTTGACGTCGATACAGAACTTAAGCCCTGCCCATTTGTTGAAACACTGTAGAAAGAAAAGGAGGAAGACAGATCCCGTAGCATATCCCAGTTTAATCATGTCTCGAAGACGCTGTGCTCTGAAGTGTGAGGGAAAGTTAGTGTTATTTACCTTACCGAAAGATGAGGCTGTGAAGAGTCAGTGGTTGAAGTTTATTTTTGCAAAAATACCTCAGCATTATAGCCCCAAGCCTTATGCTGTGTTCCTGCCATTTTTTTGATGAGTGCTTCAGCAATCAACACACTTACAACGGGCGATTCGTCAACCGTTTGTTAAAGGAAGGATCAGAAAAGACTATTGATGTATGGGACTTTGTCAGAGTTTGACAGGAACTTTACAGTACACAGTTTATGGAACAGTTTCTTCCTCCTTTTCACAAGCGGGGGAGAGAGAGAGAGAGAGAGAGAGAGAGAGAGAGAGAGACTAGCGAAGAAAAATAATAATAATAATAATCACGCAACACAGGAATGTAACAGTAAGTAAGTGCAATTAAAATGGCTGCCTCCTTGTTGTCTAGCTTGCAAATTATGTATTTAATTGTGTTTTGTTACTTGTAACCGCTTGTACTGTACTCATATGGGGTCTAAAACCACGTTGAAAACGTGTGCCACTTTGTTTACAGATTTAAATACATTCGTGAGCTCGAGATCCACTTTTTTTTTTCGTTGCTATGGCCACCGTCAGCTGTTCTTACACACGTGCGGCGGTCAAGTTTTAAAGCAGTTTTGCCGCTGTGTGGATTAATACTGAATGTGTGTCACTGTTTTTAATTATGGTTAAGAATAGAGCTGGTGTTAAACTGCATTGCTTTAATGCACTCCTGCATTGGGCTCACACATACTCTCTGCACTCTGACTACTTAAAAAATTTTTTTAAGCCGTGATGGGCATTTCTTCCGGTCTCGCACTAAACTCAGTCGATCAATCACAACAGACTGGGTCATCGGTCCAATCAGCGCAGATTAGCATCATGCTAAGGAGGGATTTGGGAACAAATGAATCGCTGAATGAATCATATGGGAGTTGATGGGATAATTAGGTAAAAATAAATGCATATTATAAGAAAATTAAAGTGTGCATATCAGTTAAAAATTAAACTTGCCTGCATATCAGACTGTTGTTGGAGACCCCCAAAGCCAAAATATGACCCTTTTTAATGCATAATTGGGGTCTTTAATATTTGTAAACAATAAACCTGACTACTTAGCTGATTTTGCCTATTGCGGGTTATTTTTAGAATGTAACTCCAGCGATAAACGAGGGACCACTGTACTTTAAAAAATGAGTAAACCCATTTTCTTAAAAATGACAAGCTAATTTTACTTAAAAAATGTAAGTATTTCTGTTGTAACTTAGTAACGAACTTAATTTGTATAAGTACGCACAGTTCATTTACTCTGTAATTTGAAGGCAAAAAAGTTTACTCACTTTTTCAGCAAATTGCTTTTTTACAGTGTGTAAAAAAATGCTGAGTTCCACACAATTGATTTTTGTTGGGACAACATGAAAGAATTAAGTTAACTTGAGATTCAACAAAACAATTAAGTTGTCCTAACAAAATCTCAATAATTGTGTTGTTTCAGCTCATTTTAAATAAGCAGCTTGAACAAGCAACAAAGAATATTTATTTTTATGTGTACACTACCTGACAAAATCAAGTGGTGGAAAGTGGATTTTTCCAATCATCTGTTGAACTACATTCCAATCATCACAAATTCTGCAGAAGAGCTATTGGAACCTGCAGAGACCCAAGAATTTCACAGAAATCAGGCAAGTTTGGTGAAGTAAAAATAATGGTTTGGGGTTACATTCAGTATGAGGGCATGCGAGAGGCCTGCAGAGTGAATGGCAACATCAACAGCCTGAGGTATCAAGACATTTGTGCTGCCCATTACATTACAAACCACAAGAGGGCAAATTCTTCAGCAGGATAGCGCTCCTTCTCATGCTTCAGCATTCACATCAAAATTCCTGAAAGCAAAGAAGGTCAAGTTGCTTTAGGATTGGCCAGCCCACTCACCAAACATGAACATTATTAAGCATGTCTGGGGTAACTTCTGATACCAAGTGATCAACTAGAAGTCGTTATTATTTGTTGTTCTTAAAACTTGGATAGGTGACAAGACTTTTGTCAGGTAGTGCAAGTAAAAAGCAGCAAAATATATACAGTATATATTTTTGTTTTTTTGAGTGGAGATCCAAACCTTTTCATCTCCCGACACTCTTTGACTTGCCAATATAATATGTTGCAAAGCTTTTTTTTTGTGGTGTTGGGGTTGTTGCTAATGGAAAACATTTCTCTTTTTTTGCAGAGCTCTTATCCACATCCGCTTGAGTTCAGGGTTCCTCATGCCCAGAAAAACTCAAAGGACTATGCTTTTGGGATGTGGTAGTGGTTGTGGGACGATTTTGGCACATTATGCTGTTTTCTAATGGTCGGAGCCAGCATTAAGAAGCTAATGACACAGCAAACCTCAACATACTCTATTCTGTGATCTTTAAAACATACATCAGGATTGAAACTTTTGCTTTTGAGCAAGTTTTTTTTCCCAAATAAACAGATATCATGCAGAAAACTCAAAAGACATGATTTAAAAAAAATAAATGTATATGTGTGTATATTGTGTAAATTATAACTTAAATCTCTTACATGGCTTATTACTTTTAATTAGTTTACATATAAATCATATTATTATCATTAGTTATGTTATTCGCCTCCACGTTGTGCATTTAAAATCCTTTAACACATGCAAACCGTTGATTATCCCTTACAAATACACACTGAAGAAAAATGCTGGGTTATTTCAAACCAAATGTGTATAAATATGTACAAACAATATGTACAAACCCAATACATGGGTTAAATTTGAGTCTATACATTTAAATAAAAAAATAAACATGTGGGTTTATCCACATTTGACCCAACATTGGGTTTTATATATATTTATTTATTTATACATTAGTTCTACATTAGTTCTCTCTGGTTCTCAAATCTAAGTTGGCTGATAGCCGTGAGATATTAAAGCAATAGCAGCACTCGTACAGCCTCTTCACCCTGTTTAGATTGCAACTATGCAGTTTATTTATAAGGACAATGCCTATTTTAAATACTCATAATTTCAGGGATTCAGCGTGTTGGCATACCATAAGTCCTTAGGGGTGAAAAATTACAACCTGAACAAATCATTACAGAACAGGTAAGTGACATTCTAAGTCGATCTCTCTCTTTTGTGTGTTGTAGTGCTGTATTTATACCATAGTAATCTGGCAGTGTTTGCTTTGCTTTGGCTTTTTCAGGGTTAATTATTGTGATCTCCCAATTACAACAGAGAAATACTGGAAAATCTATGTAGACTGATGGCATTTCACCTGTTTTATCATCACTTTAGACATTACGCTAGAGAACCATTCAAATACTAGCTCTAAAAGTGGTGTTGGTGAATGAGCAATGGTTTCTGCTGCTCTGACATTAGCTGCAGATGTGAATGAATAGCCAAAGAAAGTAGTTTCTTGTACAAAAGGATTTTTGAGACTCTCCATGTTTGATTTTTTAATACATACATATATATATATATATACATACACACACACACACACACACACACACACACGCACACACACACACAATTACGCAATTCACAATTAAAGCAGTGCGATATGGCTGTACCAACGCACGGCTCCCACCAGTGCCGATTAAGTTACATTGCAACTAATTATCATTAGATTATAAGTAGACTGTTAGGTTGGGGTTAGGGTTGGGGTTAGGGTTAGTGTAAGTTGACATGTAATTACAAAGTTTCTTATTGTCAGTTAAATGTCTGTTGAAGGACTGTTAAATGTCAGTATCAACAGATATTAAGCAGACAGTCTACTAATACTCAAATGGACCATCAAAATAAAGTGTTACCATATATATATATATATATATATATATGAGTATTTCCAGCATTATGGATGTGACATTTGCAGTAAAATCTCATAACATAAATTGACAGAGGAAGTATATGTTAACATCATATTGAAACATCTGTATATATTTTCCAAAACAAATAACCACAGAGTTGTGGAGGCAGAAAAATATCAATCTGTAAAAATAGTTTATAATTTAAATGAGAAAAATAAACATGTCTTATGGATGTGACGAAAAAAGTTTGCGAGATTATACAACATGGACGGTAGAAATTCTGTGAATTAAACTGCACAACCCAAAAGAAACTATGCTAATCAACAGGATAAGAGTCTGCTCTCTATAGAACAAACATAATTGATTTTATAAAAATTGTATTAATTATTAGATTTTACATTTTTACATTTATAAGGAAAAAGCTTTGTTATGGATGTGACATCTCTCCGCCACTTATGTAACTTTTGTAAATCAAATATAATTGTTTGAAAACATTGACAGAGATATTTTTGAGTATTTTTAAAGCACTAAAATACAAGCCTACACAAAAAAACGCAGAAATGGTTTCGCTATTTTGGTGAAAACTTAATTTCTTTCATGGCAAGTTTGACATGCATGGAATTGCTCATACATACATACATACTTACATACATACATGCATACTGTACATACTGTACATACATAAGATCTTGTAATATAATTTTGATTTGTAAACATATTTTAAACTGTTTGGATAAATTATAAATATAATTGTGTGAATTAGAACGGTTTAGATTTATTTACTTAATACATGGATAAATATAAGTAACATTAGTATTAACAGTATTAACATTAATGTTAATGTGCTATTAATGTTAAGGTGTCTGCTGTCTTTCATTGTGACTGGTATTCTCATTTTTTTCTTGCATAGGTTGTTTTATGTCTATTGAGTTCTGTATGTAAGGAAAGAAAATGTTGCGTCTTATACAGTATACTGCACTGATATGCTATAAATAATTATATAATTGTTTATTTCTACCTGATTTAATCATTTACCCTTCTTTAAAAAGTTTCAATGTATTTATTATTAAAAGTTTCAACTCAAAACACCCATCAGATTATTTAATATAGCTTTCAGGTATGACTTGGAATATATATTGAAATTTTCAGCTCTGAGCACATTGTAGCTGTTTTTGTTGCTTGCGCCTTTAATGCTAGATCTCCCCGCCTACCGTTCCCACGAGCCTGTCAGAGTGTGCCTCAATCTCCGCCTCAGCTGCGTCAGATAAACAGCACAGTGACAGACATGAAGGAAGCAGATCTCACATAATGTGAGAAATACTACAATAAGAACTTTCCCAATGATTATTTGATGTATTTGTTGTGGAGTTAATTCAAGCCTTTCTGCAATGAGTCACACACAATGTCGTTACAAAATACACACACACACACACACACACACACAGACACACACACAGCAGACACACAGCACGCTTGTCTAACTTTGCACAGTTTTGTACAGCCAATGTGACAGGATACACATTAATATCCACTGTTGTATGGACATCCGTTATGTTAATGTACAAAATAAAATCGCTTTTTGTCACGTGACCAGGTGTTTCGAAACACTTTAGTCATGTGACCTGGGTGTTTCGGATCATGCTTCGGTGTTTCGAAACACTTGTGCTTCGGGATCTCGACACAGTGTCAAAACGTCAGTTTCACGTCAGCCATCCCTAGAAGATCCTTGTTTACCTTGTGAACTGCTCACAAGACCGCTCTCATTCCAAGAGTATCACCTACCTGCTTCTCCTGTTGAACTATCCACATTGTTTTGAATTAATTGACGAAAAGAGATAACCATCCTTGTCTTCATTGTGTGACCGTGACAAGTGTCTTCTTTTATAATTCATTATTTAACTGTAATTCATGACAAACATACACTGATTTAAAAACTTTTAAAGTTGTAAAACTCATTCTTGATCACATTTGATGATGATTGATGATCCCAACAGGCTGAACAGATCTTTTAATCCTTGTTGCACACGCCCTGTCTTGTTGATATGATTAAATTGAAATGAATAAAATTAAAAGTGTAGAACTGAGTCTCTTTGAAATGCTAAACTTACGCCAGTAATTGTTTGTCGTTCCAGCAAAATTTTTGCATTTATTTTGGATCTGCTGCGACAGGACATTGATCAGATCGGATGGACGGCAGACTTTACAAAGAGCTCCGTCATCCTCGTCTGTATACCCTCACTCACAGGCATCAGTCATTTTCTCTGAATAGGTGGAGCGGCAGGACAGATGCCAGGAAAACCAGTGAAAAAGGACAGATGGAAAGTCACCGTGATGCTGCCAGTGAGAGAGAGCGACCCAGAGGGCAAACCACAGCCTGCAGAGCTGGAAAATACACTCTTCATCCTCTGATGTCTGAGTCACAAAGGTCCGCACACATTCTCATCTCTTCCATACACTTTCCATCCCTTACAGCCAACATTACCCACTTCTTTGATTCAGTCCCATTTACTTTTATAATACAAGTGCATGTTACCTCTGGGAAGCTGTAATAATGAAAATATGCATCATTTCAGACCTAATATGCACTTGGCTGTAAACCAGTCAACGAAGCACAATATTGCACGGGCATCTACTGGACTTTGAATAAAGACATATGCAATATTTCCCCTTATTAAAACTATTCCTAGAGGCAAGCAACGCCATTGCTTTAATTCATATGAACTGATAAAATGTGAACCTTCAAAGCAAACCTATCTGGCAATTTCAGAAATATATCCAGAGTTCACACACTTTTTCACACTTACAGATATGGCTACCAAGAACGCTGGTTTCTTCACGCGCAGTACCGCAATTTGTCACCCGCAGTCATGCGCTTTACTGCGGCTGTAAAGGCCACATTTTTATATATATATAAAAAAAAACATTTCTTTGCTTTACGCAACAGCCACCAGGTGATGCAAGGAACAACCTCTTTTTCATTGACTTACAGTAGTTGTCATAAGTGTTTCGGTGCATGGACAGTATTTGTATACAAGAGCGCTCGATTCAGCTCCCTTGATGCCTCCAGCAGCTGGGTTTCTTTATTTATTTATTTTGGAGAACAGGCCCGGTTTGGCTAATCAGGAGGACCGGGAGAATTGCATAGTGTATATAAAACTATACTCCTGTATAATTTATTTACAATACAGTTTGTATTAACATGCTCTGTCTTTTAGTGTATATATTATAGGATATACTTGCTTAGTTAACTAAATATGTATATCTAATTGGATTTGCATTCTAAACATTAAAAGTTATTAAAAGGTATTATTTTTTATCTCATATATTTAATTTTTTGTTACAATTCCACATAAATCTGCAAATCTTTTATTAAATTCTGCGCAGAAATAGCAAAAAAATGTCTGCAGATTCTGTCTGGCCTTAGTCATTAGTAATGCTGCATTGTTTATGCAACATATTATGAACTATCAAACAGCATGTGAATATATTTGTCATGAAAGTAAATCGCAAATTGTGGCATTTAGGTAAATATTTGCATCTTAACTGTATTTTCCATTTTTTTCTCTCTGTCCAGACCCTAATGCTTAGTCTATGCAAGCCTACTATTGTAAAATACCACAGCACTGTCCCTGAATGTAACACCCATTATTGTTGTCTATTTATTTATTTATTTATTTATTTATTTTAAACTATCTTATTTTATAAAAAAAAATAATAATAATTTTCTTGTGTGTTCACTATTTTTATTATCATAACTGTCAATATATTATGCAGTGTATTTAGGGTTTGTTGATCTTTTTTTTTTTGCATCATTTTGTTGAGTCGACTGAACTTCATTAACATAAAATTAGACTTCCAAAAATCTAAAGTCATTCAGTCTCTAGTGCAAACATGCCTTTCTGAGACCTCTGCAAAGCACAAGACTGCTTGATAATCTCTCTCTCTTTTTGTCTGTTTGTGTTTTCAAGGTGTGTTTGTAGTGTCTGTATCTACATGCAAGCTCTGTAATCAGACAGGGCCCTGAGGAGCTCAAACACCAGGCCACTGAGTAATCTCAACACGGGGTCCCTGGCGGCTCAGTTTGCAGAAGAATGAGAGTAATTCATATGGCCTGGCTTATCACAAAATCCAGCGCTGCTCTGCTGTCTGCTCCTGTAAGAGCCACAGACGGGACACAACCTGAGATAATTACAACAACATGATTTATTTATTTTTATTTTTATTTTTTTAAAGGGAAAGTTTACCTAAAAATGAAAAGTGATTGAAAAGAATGTTGAGAACTGGTTGCCTTCAATGCACCCTTTTCATATTTGCGTGTGTCTCAGCAGCAGAACTTATCATATTTAGGTAAACTTGGAACTTGGACAAATGGGAGAGTACAATAAACCTTCTTTTTTTTTTTTACAGTCGTACTCGCTGAAATATTAAAATAACTTTACGATGGTGCTATCAAGACTTTCAGAAAAAGGAAAAAAAATGTGAGACTGATAACGGCAGCCAGAAGAGAGAACAACGCAACATATGCTCATTCTGAAAACGTAGCCCTATATACATTTCTGGAGATCGCGAGTTATGTAGCCAGAAGTTTGTATGGCTGCATTTCGTCTTTAAAACGAAAGCTACGGGGCGATATGATGACGTTCCTTTTCATGCTTATCAGCTGACCGTTTACCTCTGTATGGAGGGCTTTCCCGCTGTTACCAGTTTGTCCAGTTAGCTCACCATGTACGTCATGGACTTGAGATGGAAGGAGCAGTAATTCGTTTTTTTTTTTGTGATTTGATGCAAATATGATGTAATACATGCATAATTACATACAAATGTTCAAAATATTCAAAACGTTTAAAGATTTAAGATGCTGATGACCATTAAACACTTAATACCAGTCTTGTGAAAAGGGTCCATAGTATATTTTATTTTCTTATTATGAACATCAAAGGCTACTTCTTAATGATGAATTTCAAGGTTTAAAAACACAGGCTAAGTACTAAATTACATTAGATTTTTAGGATTTTACCTTTACCTTTAAGTGAAAATTCATTAATTCATTCGGCTTAGTCCCTTATTTATCAGGAGTTGCCACAGTGGAATGAACCGCCAACTATTCCTGGATATGTTTTACACAGTGGATGCCCTTCTGGTCACAACCCAGTACTGGAAAACATCCATACACTCTCACATTTACACACACTGATACACTACGGCCAATTGTGTTTACCCAATTTACCTATTGTGCATGTCTTTGGGCTGTGGGGGAAACCAGAGCACCTGGAGGAGAACATGCAAACTTCACACAGAAGCGCCAACTGGCTCAGCCAGGACTCGAACCAGCGACCATCTTGCTATGAGGCGACAGTGCTGACCACTGAGCCACTGTAAACGGTCAGCTGATAAGCATGAAAAGGAACGTCATCATATCGCCCCGTAGCTTTCGTTTTAAAGACGAAATGCAGCCATACAAACTTCTGGCTACATAACTCGCGATCTCCAGAAATGTATATAGGGCTACGTTTTCCTCAGTGTTTGGACTCTCAGTAGTGATTATTAAACCACACTGACCTGAGCTAAACTAAACTGAACTTAAACACTGAAAACTGAACTGACACTGTTTCAATTCACTATAAACTTCCATGTGAAGCTGCTTTGACACAATCTACATTGTATAAGCGCTATACAAATAAAGATGAATTGAATTGAATTGAATTGTGCTGCCTTAAGTGAAAATTAAAATATCATAAATTCATTGCATTCGTGAATGGTTTGTTGAGCTCATTAAATGTCTGGCATTTGAGTTCAGGGGCAGTTGTTTGATATATAATGATTCTAGTTTTTATTTTTGGCTTTTCTAAAGCATAACAAATCCGTAATCTGTTTATCTGAAAAACAATGCTGAAGTCAGTTATTCTCAATTGAAAATGTGTATTCCGTGTCAGAATGTCTGTCTTAGTTTTTGTCTCTATAACCTGCCCAATGCCAGTTTTCCCAATTATATTTCAGCACTCTGAGCTGCCTTAAGGCCGTTGTATACTTTTGCATCAAGCGCATACATATGTTACGGCGCTGCCTACGCGTGGAGGCATAGCCCCTCGCCGTAACCGTCAAGTGTGGCGACAAGTGTGAAGTCCCGTGAAGGAGCTCCGGATGGAGACTGTTGTTTTGTGTTTACCTTATGATTAAAGTTGCACGTCCGCCGGTTCCCGCCTCAAAATGAGCGAATTTGAGCCACTTGTACATTAAGGAAGTGTTCATAAAAAACAGAACACCAGCAAAGAAACTCGACACAGAGAAACAAACACCTACTGCCAGCTAGTGTTTCGGAAGTGTATTGCATAAAAAACAGAAACAGCGTGCAGAAGTATAAATGCACAGCTACGTGCGAGGCATATGCCATGGGTTACGGCGATCACTTGACGCAGAAGTATAAACCAGGCTTTAGTGGAAAACACAGCATATTTTATTTCAATCATGAAAAAAAGCCAAACTAGTTAGTTAAAATGAACTGAAACAACACAATTCTTGCGATTTTGTTTAGACAACTTGATTTTTTTTGTTCAATCCACTTAAATTTGTTAAATCTGTTAAGTTCATGTAATTGAGTTGTGTTGAGACAACATGAATGAATTGTGTGGAACCCTGCATTCATTCATTCATTTTCTTCCGGCTTAGTCCCTTTATTAATCAGGGGTTGCCACAGCAGAATGAACTACAAAGTTATCCAGCATATGTTTTACACAGCAGATGTCCTTCCAGCTGAATCCCAGTACTGGAAAACACCCATACACACTCATTCACTATGGCCAAATTAGCTTATTCAATTCACCTATAGCTCATGTGTTTGGACTGTGGGGGAAACCGGAGCACCCAGAGGAAACCCACGCCAACACAGGGAGAACATG
Organism: Danio tinwini; assembly: GCA_903798205.1. Classification (NCBI taxonomy): domain Eukaryota; kingdom Metazoa; phylum Chordata; class Actinopteri; order Cypriniformes; family Danionidae; genus Danio; species Danio tinwini. The sequence goes on from CAIGQZ010001236.1 coordinate 4,595,327, forward strand.
CAAACTCCACACAGAAATGCCACCTGATCCAGCCTGGACTCGAACCAGCGAATTTTTGCTGTGAGGTGACACTGAGCCACCGTGTCACCCCATTTCCTCACTTTATTTAAGCAAAGCAACTAATTGCTTTGAACAAGTCATCCACCTCAGGAAAATAGTAAAGCTTCTGGAAATGATCCTCGGGACTAATAGCAAACAAATGTAGTGACAGAGCATATGGCCTCCTACTAATGACAGATCCGCTCTTCAGCGCCCCCTAGCAGTATTTATGAGCTTTCTGAATTAGACACAATGAAGACTTCTGTCATCATTTGGTTGTGTTTCTTTGTTGTTTTCTGTGTTCTGGAGAGTCTTTGCTTAGATCTTTTCCATGTGGCAGTTTAAAGCGGCCACATCTGTCAAGATCCAAAATTGGATGGAAAAAGCACCATAAAATGACACCCATATGACTCATGTGCCATATTTCAAGTACATCTTAGCCTTGAGAAACTAGCAGTTAATTTTGCAGTGTTAAATATGATATAAATAATGTGACATTAAAATGACACTCTCTCTTGTCGCTTGTCATTATATTTATATTGTTGTTCTTTTGTTTCTTTCATCACTTCTATTGCCCTCGTTTAATTGGATAAAAGGATCAAATGATTAATTGTAAAAGTAGATGCAGCTGACTACATTATGGTGGTTTGAGAAAAGCCACCATTCTAATATCTCACTTAAACGTCTTCTTTTTCTGAGACTATAATATTAAAGTGTATTTCCTAATAAACCGTTTAAGCTTTATCCTTTATCCAAACTTCAAATGGGTCTGACTTGGTTGACTCGGATCTTTTCAAACTGAACCCACTTTCGGTATTCCGAAAACTGACCCTGTCCCATTGACTTACCATTGGATCAAACTTTGTGAGCACATAACGTTCCATCAGACTCTCCTACAGAATTGCCTCACTTAACTCAGTCTAGACAGCAGCCAATCACAGATGACCTTTTAAATTCCAAGCCACTCCCTGGAAACCAATTTCAGCACTCTAGCAACTGTCCCATAGAGTCCATCGTAAAAGACTGTCATTGACTTAACATTGAATCGGAACTCATAACTGCATCAGACCGTCATACTGACTATAATGTGGGCTCATTTAACTCAGTCTAGTGAGTAGCCAATCACTGATGACCTTTAAACTTACTTGCCATGCCCTAACAACCACTTACAACTCCCTAGCAACTGTCCCATAGACTATGACTAGCTGTTCTAACACATCATAATTCTAACATGCTTATCTTGCTAGAAATATGCTAGCAACATGCTAGTGACATGCTAGCACATGCTTATAAAATTCTTTTTCATGCTAGAAACATGCTAACAACTAAGCATTTTTACAGTGTATTTTTTGCTGCATAAATATAGGGCTCAATCTGTGCAATGCACATGCCCTTTTTAGTCTGCGATATAAAGTGCCCTTACAAAATGAGCAGAAGTGCCCCCCTCGCTCTTCAGTTTCCGATCGCCCCCATCCCCACTTTTCAGTTTTACCAGCAGTAATCTTCAACCCCTTTTCAGTTCGAGACGCCACCCCCAGCACTTCAGTTCGTGAAATATCCTAAAACTACTACAACAGTTCATATATTTTGCTGACTATATGCACTTGCCCAAATCCAGAGAATTAAGCAATTTTTCTACTCAATAGAACCAAAATATTTTTGGTGCAAAACTTCCCAGCAGCTGTAAAAGTGTAATTTGTAGATGTAAAGAATAACCAGAGGAAATTTGCAAACGTGTATCAGTAAATTTGTTTTCACAGAGCAAACCTGCAAATGTGTCGATTTTTTTCCCTTTTCGACAAACACAACGCAACATTTAAAGCCATTTTTTTACAAAATTTAAAACAAATTTTAAAAAATGTTCAAATCCTTCATTGCGGGAAAGGGGCCTGGGCACGGTTCAGATATCTGAACCG
>CAIGQZ010001236.1:4606257-4617055 GCA_903798205.1 Danio tinwini
CAACCAACAATCAAAACCAACAAACCAACGAAAAAACTAAACCAACCAACCAATGAAAAAATGAACCAATCAACCAACCAACCAACCAACCAAAAAAAACCTACCGACTAATGAAACAACAACCAACAAAAAAGTTAACCAACCAACAAAAAAAACAACTAACCAATGAAAAAACAAACCAACAACCAACCAACTAAAAACAAACCAATGAAAAAACAAATTAACCAACGAAAAACAAGCCAACCAACCAACCAACCAACCAAAAAAAACCTACAAACCAATAAAAAAATCAACCAACCAACGAAAAAAAACTTCCAACAGAAAAGTTAATCAACCAACTGAAAAAATCAATTAACCAACGAAAAAGCAAACTAACCAAACAAACAACCAACCAAAATCCCTACCAACCAATGAAAAAAACAACCAACCAACTAACAAAAAACAACTAACAAAAAAGTGAACCAGCTAACTGAAAAAACAACTAACCAATGAAAAAAACAAACCAACCAACCAACAGGAAAAAAAACTCAACAGCGAATTAACCAACAAAACAAATGAACCAACGACCAACAAAAGAAACATCCATCTAACGATCCAACCAACAAATCAATTAATAAATGAAACAACCAACCAACGAAAAAACAAACCAACCAACCAACGAAAAAAAACAACAACAACAAATTCATTCATTTATTTATTTTATTTTCGGCTTAGTCCCTTTATCAATCTGGGGTCGCCACAGCGGAACGACCCGCGAACCTATTCAGCATGTGCAGCGGATGCTCTTCCAGCCGCAACCCATCCCTGGGAAACACTCACACACAGGCATTCACTACGGACAATTTAGCCTACCTAATTCACCTATACCACATGTCTTTAGACTGTGGGGGAAACCAGAGCACCCAGAGGAAACCCACACAAACGCAGGGAGAACATGCAAACTCCACACAGAAACGCCAACTGACCCAGCCGAGGCTCGAACCTGCAACCCAGCGACCTTCTTGCTGTGACGCAACAGCACTACCTACTGCACCAGTGCGTCACCCCCAAAAAACGGATTAACTAACAAAACAAATGAACCAACCAACCAGCAAAAGAAACAACCACCTAACAAACCAATGAAAAAATGAAACCAACCAACCAACCAAAGAAAAAAGAAAATTAACTAATAAAACAACAAACCAATAACCAACAAAAAACAACAACCAACCAACGATCAAACCTACAAAGCAACATAAAAAAACAAACGAACTAAAAAAAAAATATATCAACCAACAGAAAAAAAGTAATTAGCTAGGGAAAAATTAACAAACCAACCAACCAATAAAAGAAAAACAGCCAACAAATGAAAAACGAACCAACCAACGAAAAAAGCAACGAACACACCAACCAAAAAAAATAATAATAAAAAAAACAAACTAACCAAAAACAACCAACTAACAGATGAAAAAACAACCAACCAACCAGTCATCCATCACTTTTATTGTCATTTATTAACATTACAGTAGCTTGACACAATATATTGTATATATAAATATATATATATAGCAAACAAAGCATTTAAAATAACTGATAAAGTACTGTCAGTTTACTACCAGGCTTTGTACCATATGATGCAACACGAAAAACATAATACATAAATTCTAACTATTAAAATTGTCAATTAAAGTCACTTTTTCAAACTTGTCATTAGTTAGTAGTTGGAAAGATCAAGTTCTCATAATATAATTAAAAAGCATAAATAGATAATAAAGGGGAAAAACATATATCACAAAATACAGAAAACTTCATTTGCTGACTTTTTGACAGTGTAGAAATGTGTCTGGTTTGACAAGACAGTCCCTCATCAGAAAGCAAAGCACAGTGTGTCCTAAAAAATGTTTTTACTTCTTCATACTAACTTACAATTCTTAAGGTTTTTTGGGACATCTTAATTGTTTTAAGTTCAATCCACTTAAATTTGTAAAAATGATAAAGTTAACTTAATAGATTTGTGTTGGGACAACAGGAAAGAATTGTGTGGAACTCAGCCTCTTTTTTTTTACAGTGCAGAATTTCTGAGACTATCTGGGCCCACATTATTGTCCAGCTTATTCAGTGAAAGAAAATATACAAAAAAAAAAAAAACTCCACGACATGAACCAAGCATGAAGCAAGAGTCATTTCCTACTATCCATCCTCCATTTACAGTAAATATTTATACATCTTCATGCACTCAGGAAAACTTTCGAAGCGATCTCGCCAAACACACAATGAGCACTGTTTGTGTATTTATGAGCTCCATTTGGTTGTTTTCAGTACATTTGAGCAGTTTGCGGCTCATTGCTGCACTTCTGCGTTTTTGGATGTAAACAGACGGTCGTGTGAGTGAGTGCTCCTGATGGCTTTACTGGCTGATGTATGGAAATAAACAAACCAGACCCTTAAACATTCAAGCCTCCAACTTTGTTTGTCATTTTGGCTACGTGGACGTATCCCATGATTCTGTGCAGCGCTGATGCGTATACAGTTGAAGTCAAAATTATTTGACCTCCTGTTCATTTCTTTTTCAAATATCTCCAGAATTATGTTTAACAGAGGGAGGATTTTTTTACAGTATTTCCTATAATATTTTTTTCTTCTGGAGAAAGTCTTATTTGTTTTATTTCGGCTAGAATAAAAGCAGATTTTAATATTTTAAAAACCATTAAAGTCAATATTATTAGCCTCCTTAAACTATATTTTTTCAACTGTCTACAGAACAAACCGTTGTTATACAATGACTTGCCTAATTACCCTAACTTTCCTAATTAACCTAGTTAAGCCTTTAAATGTCACTTTAAGCTGAATACTAGTATCTTGAAAAATATCTAGTAAAATATTATTTACTGTCATCATGACAAAGATACAATTTATCAGTTATTAGAAATGAGTTATTAAAACTATTATGTTTAGAAATGTTTTGAAACATTTTCTCTGCGTTAAACAGAAATTGGGGTAAAAATATACGGGGGCTTAATAATTCTTAATACTTTCAACTGTATGAATTGTGCAGCTGCCTCCCCAGCCTGATCTCACGAGGAAACGTATTTTACGTTTTGTCAGTATAGTGGCTAATTCGTATGAATTTGTACGAGTTCAAACGAAAATGTACGATTTTAAAAAGGAGGCGTGGCACCCAACCCCACCCCTAACCCCAACCATCATTGGGTGATGAGCAAATCGTACCTATTTGTACGAATTAGATCGTACGAATTCATATGAATTAGCCACTTAATCAAAAAGTTACGAATTGCCGTGAGATTGCGTTGGCCTCTCACATTTTACTCAGATTTCATGTGTTTCCAAGCTATTGGTATTAGTTGAATCAAGCAAACTTTTCCATCTCAACTTGCATCAGTCAAACTGACAAAAAATATAAAGTAAAATTTTGCATAACTTTAAAAACTTAGTTGAAACTTGATTAACTCATTAAAGTAAGTAAAGCAACAAAAATGTTCGTAGTCTTGACTTTGTCTTTTCTTACAGTGTAAGAGAATTCCAAGAGAAAATGTGAAAATACAGGTAAATGCTAAAGTTTGCAGGGTGTACGATTTATGTTTTTGAGGGACAGTATTTATTTGATAAACATCAATCTGTTTAATTTAAAATACAGGTTTTATATTTGAATGCGTTTAAACATTAATTCAAATGTACACAATGGCAAACGATTCTACTATGCTGATTTCTTATTATCAAGTTCAGTTTCTTCACATTTTTGTGGAAACTGCAATACATTGCAATACATTTGCACTGTATTGCAGTACCATTCAGTTTATAAAAAAAATGATCATAAAGTATAAATTAAATTGATTAAAAGTGACAATTAGCCTTTAATTTTTATTAAAAGACTTTATCCTTCACCTTATTAGTACCTAGTAGGCACCATATTATACTCCACTGGAAATCCTGGATTTCTTTTTTGTTAATTGTAAAAGCTTGGATGTTCTGGAAAAAGCAATTTCATAAAAAAAAAGTATCCATGTTTAATATCTTGCTTTTAATATATGTACTCTCTATCTATCTCTATCTATCTATCTATCCATCTATCTATCCATCTATCTATCCATCTATCTGTCTGTCTGTCTGTCTGTCTGTCTTTCTGTCTGTCTCTATCAATCCATCCATCCATCCATCCATCCATGCCTCTCTGTCTGTCTGTCTCTATCAATCCATCCATCCATCCATCCATCCATCCATCCATCCACTGTATTTACATGTTAGTGTGAAAATAAATTTTCTGAACACTTTTATTACTATTTTTCCATTTTTTGATCTTGTTTTTTATTCTTTAAGTATAAAAAGATAATGATATGTAATAAATTATGATTTGTATTAGTGTTTCTTTTTAACAATATAAAATTTAAATGAACTTACAAAGATCTTTACAAGGTCATAAGATGTTATTTACTAAAAATACTGTTAATTTGAAACAAACAAAAAAAAAAACATAAAAATTTCCCAAAACATGTAGATCCCAGCATTGTGCGAAACTGAAGACCGGAGCATTAAATTATAGACATAAATATAACACTTAAAAAATTATTCAGATTACAAAAAAGTGATATTTTAAACTAAAACAATGTTCCACAATATCACTGATGTGCACAGCATTTTATGATTAAACAAACGCAGCCTTGTTCAGCATAAAAGCCTTCTTTTGCAAACATTAAAACAGCTTGACAAGAAGTTTCCACATGCTTCTTCGTGCTGTCACAACACGCATCTACTTGCCAAAGCGATCCCTCTCTAGAGGAAACAACCGTTGCACTTCAGCTATTTAGCAGAACTGTTATTAAAAAGACGTGAAGAACATTATGCATGCGAATCAAACATTGCCCAAATCCCGCTGTTTTCTCTTTCAGCGAACAATGGCATATTGTTGAGCAAGATTAAAGCCTTGTGTTGGTTCTTGTTAGTGTCTTTTCTTCACTTATTTTCAGTCCAGGCTCATATTTGCTTTGCGCACTCTTTTATTTGTATTAAATGTGTAGCGGGCAGGCTTATGCAGGTGTGAGGCCGAGTAATTTAGTGTGTGTGTGTGTAACCTGCGGCTACCTTAACACAGTAGGCCCATTGTGTATGGCGCAGGTTTAACACCTCCACACACACCGTCTTTTTTTTTTTTTTTACAGTATCTGCTTTCTGTGTGTGGCTGCAGCACATGGCCCAACATCACCCTTAAACAGACAAAAATACACTCACGTTTTCCACAGAGATGGAAATGGTGTTGATGATGCATTTAAGCCAGACCTGGTGATAATTGGAATTGATAACTGCAGTTCGGCAGTTTCACCTTTACTCATGAACATTTTGTTTATGCCCCCATGACAAACTGGGGTATTAGACGCAAATAAGGAGTAAGGACTGGGGAGAGTGTTATGGAATTTAATAACACACGCCGAATGGAAAGAAAAAAACTTGTGCATTTCACGATGTGTGTGTGTGTGTGTGTGTGTGTGTGTGTATGTGTTTGTGTGTGTGGTCCTCTACTGACAGCCGCGTGTGTGGATCTTGTCAGAAAATATGGCGAAAAGTCCTCCATGTATCTGCATACTCCACGTCTTAATTCCATTTCTGTTTATTTCAGTTATGACTTTAGTCAGATTAAGAAAATCTTAATCAGGTCATCAAAAATCGCTGTTTGGAGCTTATGTAGGCCTACAGTTTAAAATTCATGTTTACCTGAATAAACAGTTAGTAAACACAAGTACATCTTATTGAACATCATTTATATTCATCACCAATTATCATAGTAGAACAGTTTCTCAAGCAGTTTGTGATGCATTTTGCAAACAGGAGATAATCCCCTGGTCTAATGCGCCACCTGGCTTGAGAAACTCGCTCTTAAAGACTTACTTTTAGTCATTATTTGGGTAGCACACATATTCTGAATGCCTTCGGCAGAATTCGAATGAGCCATTTTAATCTAGATTAATTCCAAGATTATTGTGAGATTAATCTAGACAAAAAAAAAGCTATGCCCGCCTATAGTTTTTATCATCGACAATTTTATTTTAAAATGTGTGGGATACTTATAATTTTGTACAGTTTGTCTAAACTCTGTCAAAATAAAATTCAGTTCAATTCAATTGAAAGGACACACATTGTTTACTGGGAGCTGTTGTTCAGCGGAAGCAGAACGCACTTGCGACATTTTGCTTTAACGTTTCAAAAAAGACAAAGTAAATAAAGGGCAGGCGGATTTGACACAGATCCTGAAAAAAAAACATCTTTGTCACGTTTGTGGGTCTTTCTGTTTTTCCTTGCATGTGTGTGTGTGTCTGTGTGTGGGAAGTGGCTGTGTCTTGTTGGGGTTCCTCACCGCACGTGTTTTGTCACTACTCTCTACGCACAGGTGTTTGTCATTAGTCAACAGCTGATGCGCGTTCCGCGTGCTATATATGTTCAGTGTTTGTAGTTAGCTTTATCGGTTCGTTGTTTGTTCACTTCTGTGTCTGCTTGTTAGACTCTCTCGCTCGCTTGTGGTGGAGGCTTTCCGTCATAACCTGTTTCTGTTGGACCTTACGCAAGTCTCCGTCTCTTTGATGTTGTTTCTACTGCCTGCTCTGATGACAGCATTATCTGTGAGAGACTTCATCCCCTACTCTTATGAACTTTACCGCTGGTAAGCGTGGCGATTTCCCTGAAAGTTGCTACCTAGCGCTAACCTTCCCCTTCCCTTGATATCTGGTGGATATCAGTGATAGACTTCTATCTGGCGCTATTTCTCAGATGAACTTTAATCGCTGTGGAGCGTGTTGCATTCCCGGTGTGAGCACCCTTGCTCAACACTAGTTCTGGTGAGACAACCAGTTGTGACTCTTTAAATAAATCATCTTGTTTTCACTTGCAATTAGGTCTCCTGTGTTTATCATTGTGACAGTCTTAGATCTGTGTGCCTACACAGTACATGAATAAAAGCATTTTCAAAAAGAAAGAATTCAATTTCAGAAAGAACTGAAAATGATAATGTGGACATGGAGCCTTTTTAGAATAAAGCTGTCAAAATAGCAGTATCCAAAACATCTGCTTTACAATATCGTCCACCATGTTAGCTGAATAGATCACATGACTGTTACTAGACTAATGTGCATCATCCTTTTTGAAAGCCTCCATTTTCACAGTCCACACTGCAACACGAAAACAACTTTTCTAATTGATCCACTTCGGACAGTGACACCATTTTCAAATTGATCCGGATCAGTGAAGACGTAGCCTTACTTCCACGCAAACACTTAAAAATACTAAAGGTGCCCTATAATCCCGCTGTACACCCCTGAGCAAAAGCTGTGATCAAACCACATCTTGCCTGGAAGCGTACACAGCGAACAGGATGATCCATCAGTTAGAAAACAGAGACGGTCAGTCTGCTGGATGCTGCCAAGCTACTTGTGGTTTCGCCTCCAGCGCAGGAGAAACAGAATCTCCTGTCGAAGCACCACAAATAACAGCATAATCAACTTGTACAAACGATTTGTGCTTGAAAAACGACTCGCATGCATTAAACCGCGCTGTATGCAAAGCACCAGAGGTAAAATATCACGCCTGTGGTTTAGACTCCATGTCAAATGTTTGCTGAGGTCCACTTTCACAGACTCCATTGCAAGACGCAGACAAACAGCAGCAGATCCGCTTTAAGGCCACACAATTTAGTTTTTTATTTAGTTTCCATCAAACCACATTAGACATTCTTCAATTTTGAAAACATATGAAGCTGGAGGCAGGATTTGTATGGATACTGGAGGAATGTAAAACAAGGATGAGGAAATAAGATGTATAACACATTAATCATTAATTGGCAGCAAAAAAAAAAAAAACACATTGAAATTTTGCTCCTCTACAATAAAATTTAATGTTCAATCAAAATAAAAAAGTCACAATTGAAGTTCAGATTTTGAAACAAAGCTTCCATCATCCAGATGTAGTTTCTGGAGGAGTTGATGAACTCACAGAGCTCTGAAAGGGTCTAGTGGACTCAAACATGACGCTGAAAGAATTTACGCTGTTTATCAGCCTTCCTAAAGCACAAAGCACAGCTATTCTCTCTGTAAAATCCATGTTAGCCATTTCGCAATGAAGCTGGAGTCACCGGGCAGACAGAAGCCCTGCCCTTTACGTGAATCTGTGTCTATTGTGAAGTGAATTTGACGCGCGAATGAAACAGATTTGAGGCACAAATAAAGCAAGTAAACTCAAAATGTTCTCGCATCTATTTACGAGTCAACAGGCAGACAGAAGCCCTGCCCATTAGTGAATCCTCGTCTATTGTGAAGTGAATTTGATGCACGAATGAAACAGATTTGAGGTGCGAATAAAGCGAGTAAACTCATGTTTACTCATGTTCACGCGAGTGAATAGCACGATTTATTAGCGCATTCCGCGTCTGGTGTGAACACAGCATTAGGGGCCATTTACATATTGCATCTTCTCTGAGCACAAGTTTGGTATTTCCAATGGAGGAAATTATATTATTATAATATTATAATAATATAATATTATAATATAATAATATTCCTGTGAGTGGTGGGACATGCTCAGACTTTTCAAGTATTTTTTACTACAAGTATTTTGTAGTATTTTCAAAATACAAAATACAGTATTTTACTTTGATACGTTTGTGACTGCTGTATTTTGTAGTTTATTTTAATACATGTAAAACTGAGGTATTTTGTATTTTATTTTAAAATACATTTCAATGTATTTTTGCCCATCCCTGCATACCCCACCCTCCAAACCTCCCTTCCCGGGTCGCAGTAAAATTCAGCCCCGTTTACGGGCTGTGATAAAAAGGTTGGGGACCACTGGTTTAAACAAGCAGAAAATTAATTATTTGATTATATATTTATATAAAAATGAATTATATTCTCTTCTAAAACATTCAGGTAAATTTGTTTAAATGCAAAATATTTGAATGCAAATGCATGTGTTACAGATAATTTTAAGATAACTCATCTGTACCGATTCTTGATTTTACTCAAATTTGTATATAGGGGAATTACCAACCTACGTCACACAGGTTCAACCGTGCATACCGGTTGCAAAAAAAGACCGGTTGCAATAGCAAACATGTCGTGTTGTGCGGTAGGATGCCAAAATCAAAAGTCTAAAAATAGAAAACTTAAATTTTATCATACACTACACTGCAACTGCAGACGTCTTTGACTTACAGCCATCATAAGAGCTGAATGGAAGGAGGACCTAATTAAAAATGCTCGACTCTGCAGTTCTCATGTTATATCAGGTAAGTTCACGCTATGTTGAATCATACAACATTACTCGTTTTTGATTTGCAGCAATGATTTCAGCAAAAACAGTTACATTTGGTTTATTAAACTGCGAACACTGAATGCTTAGAATGAAATGTTAAAATGTAAGTTCACACACCCTGCAGTACAGGTGCAGTTCAGTGTCAGAATGCATTTGTTTTGCTTGTTGATGATTACCTAGACCTTGTATAGCTCAATCTTCTTTCCTTGTCTTTTGCTAGGCAGGACCTCGGTTTTTAGCACTACACAGTTTTGAATCTGGTAATCAGGGAACATTATTTCTTGCACATGACCACACAGAACACAACTGTAGGCATCCAAAGACTTGTAGGCCTTTAACTTCTCTCTAGTAAAATTACTTGGAGTTTCAATGAGATTGTATATTTCGGGGTGGATGCTTGGCCATTTCGTCTTATCCAATATCCATTGGAAGAATGCTATCGCAAATGGACCTGCTAGACGAACACCGCTCACTTTAACCTTAATTTTGCCAAACAACTGTGCTTATCACTGGGTGACAAGCTGTTATAATATGCTGAAAGGATTATGTAAATAATATATATATACTGTAATATGTAATCAATATAACTTATCTCTAATACAACAACCAACTCCGTACCGCATCGAATATCATTCCCTTGCTGTAAATGCTATCGCTCCCAGTTTTTTCTGCAACCTTGATGCACACGCATCCTGAATGTTTACAAACTGGTAAAAAAAAAATCATAACATTTTTGTATTGTAAAAAATTAGACGTATGAAATGAGGAATGTACTTTTTTGCCATTAAAACAATTTGACTACAAGATCACCTTCTCCGGCAACTTGGTTTATTTCTTAAAGTTTCCATCAAATGACGTTAGACTGAAATGTTTTCAATTTGAAAACATATGAAGTTGGAGGCAAGTCTTTGCATGGATACTGAAGGAATGTAAAGCGAGGAAGAGAAAAAGAAGATTTATAGCGCTCTCCCTTAAAGTCAATATGAGTTTCAGGTTTCATCAGCGGGGTTGCCCAGATTTATGTTTAATACGTTTCAGGTGGCCAAGACGGGACAGGGGGGAGTTTGGACTGTTTTAGCCGAGTGCTCTCAGATCCCACAGCAATGCTTCAATTTGCACGGCAGCGGCACGTCTGGAAAAACAGAGCTACCTTTGTCCTGCAGGCGGAGATGGAGACGGCCGAACATGTGAATCACAAACACACTAGAGCAGAAAAAGATGGAGAGCCACATCAATGGCTCATAATCAAAGACAGCATGACGTCTGGAGAAAACCAGGCACTTACAAGAGATTGACAAGCACCTATTAAAGCCGATCGCACAATAACAGAGAACACGTTTGCTCATATTTCAGTCCAAAATGTGGCTTTGCTTTCATGAAGGTGAAGCAAATCATGCCTACCATCGGGGGGTGGGGCAGAAGTGTAGAATCTGTTTTTGCTGGTAAATTTGACAATCATTTATTTAAATTCCTCTAAATTTAAACATTGAATTCAGACGTAGAAAAGCTT
>CAIGQZ010001236.1:4641531-4657265 GCA_903798205.1 Danio tinwini
TAATAATAATAATAATAATAATAATAATAATAATAATAATAATAATACATCTTTAAAAAAATCTAAATAAATACGCTAAATAAAATAATTGTTGTCATATAACGTTTAAAATAAACTTAATAAATAACCAGAAACCTTATTTAATAGACAAATAAAATAATTATTATAGTTAGTTATGAGTTAGTTAGTTATAATTATGCGTATTTATGGAGAATTACTCAAATAATTGAAATATTGGTTTATAAAATAACCTGAAGATTTTTTAGCCCATTTTAGCACCTTTAAGAGGTTGTGGGCTCCTGGTATGTTGCTGGATGACATCTTCCGCTGTTAATTTCTAATCAAGTCTGGGCACAGATTTGCAGACCCGCAGCACTTTTCTTCTTTTACAGCCATCTGTTAAAGCACGTCTCTTGGCTTGGGAAAAAAACACTCACGGAGGTGAAAACACTTCAGGGAAGATTCAGATATCTTAAATAACTCCTTTACAAGTAACCGTTATTCATAACAATCACTTGTAGCAGGCACTGCTCAATATATCAGAGTTTCCTGAAAGTGGAAATGTTTGCTCTGCATCTCATACATTTTGGGTTTTTAAAAAAAGCACTTGACTAAAAATGACATATGACTAAAAATACCAGTCTTACAGTATTAATGCTAGAAAAACTTGAAGCTTGTGGGTATTTGAGTATTTGGGGAAGCTTCCAAAAAAAAAAAAACAACATTGCAAAAACATTTTTACGAAAGCGCAAAATGGATACTTAACATACAGCCAAACTAAACTAAGGTAAATAGTTTTATTTCATTATTCAAAATGTTTTAATAAAATAAAATAAAAAAATCCAAAATTAAGATTTGTAAGTAAAGGTTTATTTATATAGCACCTTTTCCAGACATTGAGTCACAAAGTGCTTTAAAATAAGAGAAAAGAAGTAAAAGAACTCATAACAATAAAAGAAAATGTTAAAACATATTAAAACAAATAAAAAATCCAAATACAGAAACACTAATACTGTTAATTAAAAGCTTGACCAAAAAGATGAGTCTTTAAATGCTTTTTAAAAAGTTCAACTGAGCTCAGACATCTCAGTGCTATGGGAAGAGAGTTCCAGAGCAGTGGAGCCACCACACAGAAGGCACGGTTACCTTTAGTCTTAAGACGAGTTCTGGGAATAACTAAAGGTCTTTGCCAGAAGACCTCAAGGAGCGGCTACATGAATGACTGTGTAAAAGATCTCGAATACATAGAGGTGCTTGACCATACAGAGCTCTATATATAATGACCAGAATCTTAAAATTATCTCTGAAATTAATAGGAAGCCAGTGAAGTGCCTTAAGCACAGGAGTAATGTGTGACCTCCTACTGGTGTTGGTTAAAAGCCTCGCCGCTGCATTCTGCACAACTTGCAATCGATCCATAGTAGATTTGTTCAGACAAGTGAACAGAACATTACAATAATCCAATCGGGAAGAGATGAAGGCATGAACAAGCATCTCCATCTCTTCCTTTGACACAATATCTCAGATTTTTGCGATGTTCCTCAGATGAAAAAAGCATGTACGAAAAACAGACTTAACATGGCTATTAAAACACAGAGCTTGATCAAAGATGACACCAAGATTTCTAACATCACTGCAACTTGAAGATGACAAAGCCCAAAAAAACTTGCCTGATCATTGGAGTGATGCTATCTGGAGCAAAAATCAACATTTCTGTTTTGTCAGAGTTCAGTTAAAGAAGATTGTCTGCCATCCATTTGTTAATGGAGACTAAACAATCCTGCAAGAAAGATAATTTGTCTAGCCTGTCGGGGCTAAAAGAAAAATATAATTGTACATCATCTGCATAGCAATGGTAAGATATACCTTTAAAACTACTAATAATCTTGGTGAGGGGGAGCATATAAATTAAAAAGAAGAGGGCCTAGGACAGAACCTTGAGGCACACCATAGCACAGGAACAGAGTCTGACATATGAGTTCCTACGGACGCAGACAAACTCCTGTCAGCAAGATTGGAGGTTAACCAACCCAGAGCTGACCCAGTAATGCCCACATGAAAATGCAGCCTCTTAATTAAAGTGCAGTGATAGACAGTATCAAAAGCTGCACTAAGATCCAGCAAAACAAATATTAAAATATCATTTGAAACCCTGAGAAGGGCAGTTTCTGTAGAATGATGCTTACGGAAACCAGACTGAAATTTATCAAGGAAATTATGAGCCTCCAAAACAGCAGCAGCATGGTGACAATCCTTTCTAAAACTTTTGAAATAAAAGGCAATTTAGATATAGGCCTGTAGTTATTAGGTGAAGCAGGATTAAGATTACTCTTTTTCAAGAGTGGCTGAATAATAGCATGTTTAAAACACGTTGAAACCTGGCCAAGCCTAAGTGAAAGATTTATAATTGAAACTAAACAAGGGCCAATAAAAGTGACTGATTATGAAATCAGCGATGCAGGTAAAATATCTGCAGGGCTTTGGGATAACTTCATCATACCCATCATCTCAGCCATGTCAGTATTTTCATAACTTGGCTATATCTAAATAATAATGATAATAAAAAACTAAAAAAAAATCTAAATAAATAATAGAAATAAAATAATTGTTTTCAGATAAAAATTTTAATAAACTTAATAAATAATAATAAAATATTCAGAACAAATATTTAGTAGACAAATCAAATATTTATTATACTGAGTATTTATGCAGAATAACTCATAAGGATAAATTGGCCATTAAAAAAGACTTGAAATACTGTGTTCATATTTTTTTTCTACAAAATTTAAATAATAAACAATTAATAAACAACGTTTAGGAGAAAATATTCAGCAATTACCTGAAGGGTGGGGTGAAATAATTGTTCATATCGTTCTTGTTGTCCCATCAAAACATTTTTATGCCAAATTATTACCTGCATAATATAAAGTAAAAGTTAAGGGCAGATAGCAGCATAAATAATGAAGAAATGTTGCGCTAGTTACAGAAAAACTAATCCCAAAATAAAATAAAAGTGGAACTGTCATGTCATAATTTTCATTATTTGGCCATATAAAAAAAAAAAATAATAATAATAATAATAATAATAATAATAATAATAAAAACAACAATAAACATTTCTAAAAGAATTAATCAAATACTCTAAATAAAATTGTTGTCACATTGCCTTTAAAATACATTTAATACATAATAATACAATATTAATAAATAAAAAACATAAAAAATAAATAATAAGTAATATTTAAACATTCTCTCTATAGAGAAAAAATATTTAATAGACAATACTAAATATACAAATATATAAAAAAAAATATTCACCAATTAACATGGTGGTGGGGTAAAATAATTTTTCATATTGTTCTTGTTTTCCTAAGAAAACATTTTTAAGCCAAATTATTACCCACATGTACAGTAAAAGTTATGGACAGATAGCAGCATAAATAGTAAAGAAATGATATGCTAGACACAGAAAAATAAAACAAAATTAAATTCAATAAAGCTTAATAAAATAAAAGTGTATTTGTCATGTCACGATTTTCCTTATTTGGCCATATTTAAATAATAATAATAATAATAATAATAATAATAATAATAATAATAATAATAATAATAATAATAATAATAATAATAATAATAATAAATACACAAAAAAATATTGTTTTCACATAACATTTAAAATAAACTTAATAAATAATAATAACCAGAAGTAAATTAAAACGGTGGCACAGTGGCTAGCACGTTTGCCTCACAACAAGAAGGTCACTGGTTCGAGCCTCGGCTGGGTCAGTTGGCATTTCTGTGTGGAGTTTGCATGTTCTCCCTGTGTTCATGTGGTTTTCCTCTGGGTGCTTTGGTTTCCCCCACGGTCTAAAAACATATAGGTGTAGGTGCATTGAGTAAGCTAAAATTGTCCGTAGTGTACTGCATATGTGTGTGTGTATATGAGTGTGTATGGATGTTTCCCAGTGATGGGTTGCGGCTGGAAGGGCATACGCTGTATAAAAACATGTGCTGGATAAGTTGCCAGTTCATTCCGCTGTGGCCACCCCGGATTAATAAAGGTACTAAGCCGAAAAGAAAATGAATGAATGAATAATCAGTGTTTAGGGGAAAATATTCACAAATTAACTGGGGTGGGCTGAAATAATTGTTCATATTGTCCAAATTATTACCTGCATAATGTGATGTAAAAAAAGGCAGATAGCCAGCATAAATAATGAAGAAATGTTAAGCTTATTACAGAAAAGCTCATCCCATTAATAATAAAATTCAGTTTATTGTACAATAGTTCCTATATTGCACAACAAGACCCATTGCCTGTTCAGAGGCAATGCAAATCAGCACAATCTGAGGTCCACATACTGCAAGAAAACTACTTGTAGTTTGCCTTTCTGAACCAAGCAGCTCGAATTCCTTTAAATGGTCCAAATATGTAAGCAAATATTGTTAAAACAATAATCATACTATCATTCAACACACCCACGGGTCTGTTATTATAATTGGCTGCTACGCAATCCATAAATGTGCACTTTTGTTAACTTTCTCAAGGTAATGGAGAGGTGTCGTATGCCACCTCAACCCGACCCTAGCTAATATTTCACTGTAATAGATCTCGGTGCGTGTGCACTTTTGTATCAATCGCTAACCCAGTTTTCACTACATGGTTTGAAATATTCAACATATTGTTTTCTTTTGCCTCATGCATCAGCTCCTTTTACTGAAACTGACTTACTAGAAGTTACAAAAACAATAATTTTAGAAAACAGGTCAGTCATCAGATCTATCGCGAATTCCTCTTGTATACTGTATGGTTGAAGGAAAAGTTATTAGCCATCCTGTCAAATTTGTATTTCTTTTTCAAATATTTGCCAAGAAATGTTTAACGAAGCAATGGCATATACAGGGAGTGCAGAATTATTAGGCAAGTTGTATTTTTGAGGATTATTTTTTTTTTATTGAACAACAACCATGCTCTCAATGAACCCAAAAAAATCATTAATATCAAAGCTGAATATTTTTTTAAGTAGTTTTGTTTGTTTTAGCTATTTTAGGAGGATATCTGTGTGTGCAGGTGACTATTACTGTGCATAATTATTAGGCAACTTAACAAAAAACAAACATATACCCATTTCAATGATTTATTTTCACCAGTGAAACCAATATAACATCTCAACATTCACAAATATACATTTCTGACATTCAAAAACAAAACAAAAACAAATCAGTGACCAATATAGCCACCTTTCTTTGCAAGGACACTCAAAAGCCTGCCATCCATGGATTCTGTCAGTGTTTTGATCTGTTTACCATCAACATTGCGTGCAGCAGCCACCACAGCCTCCCAGACACTGTTCAGAGAGGTGTACTGTTTTCCCTCCTTGTAAATCTCACATTTGATGATGGACCACAGGTTCTCTATGGGGTTCAGATCAGGTGAACAAGGAGGCCATGTCATTAGTTTTTCTTCTTTTAGACCCTTTCTTGCCAGCCACACTGTGGAGTACTTGGACGCGTGTGATGGATCATTGTCCTGCACGAAAATCATGTTTTTCTTGAAGGATGCAGACTCCTTCCTGTACCACTGCTTAAGACGGTGTCTTCCAGAAACTGGCAGTAGAACTGGGAGTTGAGCTTAACTCCATCCTCAACCCGAAAAGGCCCCACAAGCTCATCTTTGATGATACCAGCCCAAACCAGTACTCCACCTCCACCTTGCTGGTGGACTGGAGCTTTCTGCCCTTTACCGATCCAGCCACGGGCCCATCCATCTGGCCCATCAAGACTCACTCTCATTTCATCAGTCCATGAAACCTTAGAAAAATCAGTCTTGAGATATTTCTTGGCCCAGTCTTGACGTTTCAGCTTGTGTGTCTTGTTCAGTGGGGGTGGTTTTTCAGCCTTTCTTACCTTGAATAGAGTGCGCTGATTGGTTTGAAGCAAGTCTTTCACATGAATTAATGCTGCACCCTCAGATACGTCACTATGTTCTCGCTGGGACAGACAGCCACTCTCCACTCTGGATTTACACACACGTATCTCATGACCATGACGTAGCTTCAAAAATTAGTTTCAAACCGGAAGAACGAATTTGCTCAAAATAACGCAAAAACAAGCAATTCTCACACTTTAATGCAATATGTGTGTCCTAATAGTGTTTATAACAGCGTGGGACACATATATGACTGTCAACAGCTCAAAAAATGACCCTTTAAATATTTTTTTCAAAACAAACCACTGTAAACCAATAACTAAAATTGCAATTTAAAGAGCTCCTGTTTACTCTTTTACCAAATTTAAGATAAATCTTTTGTGTCTTCAGAATGTGTCTGTAAAGTTTCAGCTAAAAATGCTTATAGGATAACTTATACCCCGCTGAAAAAGTCAATTTTGGGGTCAGAGGGTGCCTCTGGACCAGTGCTAGATGATGCCACCTCAGCATCTTTTTTGACCAATTTCAGCATAAAACTCGCAGAATACTGTGAAATAAATTAGTGATAAAAAACAATTAATGACACACTATTAGCACATAACATTACAACCAAAATGTGGATTTAACTTGCACTATATTCTATCAAGCGACAATTAACCATTGGACGAAATGCAATGGTGAGCAAGAATGCCATCTGGAAAGGATATCAGCAATGCAACTAAAGCTAGTCAACACAATCGTCTTCCCAAAATCAACCTATGGCTGCAAAACCTGAATGATCAAGAAGACAGACATAAAAAAAAAAGATCAACGCCTTCGAGTTGGGGTGATAGAGGAGACTGTTGTGCATCCAGTGGACAGCGAGAATCCCCAACGAAGAAGTCCTAAGGTACATCAAAAGCCAAAGACCTCGCTGGAAGCCAAGATTACCAAACAGAAATTATCCTATTTTGGCCATGTCATGCGTAGCATAGAAAAAAAAGGTGGCGGTCATGCTGGGAATGGTCCGTGGAAGTAGGAGGAAAGGCCGCTCCAGAACTCGTTGGCTCGATGCGATCAAATCTGATACCAACATGAGCACTGTGAGGAGGGAAATTACCATATCATGACAGAAAATCGACCTTGATGGAATGGATAATTGATTGATTGATATTCTACTGTGACAAAAAAAAAATCAAAAATTTATAAATAAATAAATAAAAAAACGTAACCTTGGTGTCAGTATAAATGAAAGATGTTTTTTCTAAAATATAATGTGCACTTCTAAACCAACAGTTATTGTTAACATTCAGCAAAATTTAAACAGAAGTCGTAGAATGCAATAAAAATGGTTTATGTCATATGGCTTATTAATACAGTAATTTGACGATTTTTATACTATTGAGCTTTTGGAAACCACAGAATATCAGTCAGTTTTGTCATTTCATAGTTTAATGTACAAAAAAAGAAAAAAAGGGGCTATTAAAACAAACCAATCTATGGATGTAAATACAGTGATGCAACAAAATTAGCTTGAAGAACAGCAATAAAATAGACAAAACAATAAATAAAGATAACTGGACTGAATTAATATAAATAATATATACAGTGAAATAAATGTGCAATGCATGTGCAAACAGAACGGTCAAGTATTGCACAAGTTAACAATAATAATAACGTCTTGGTTTATTACGAAAAGTCATGGCTCAAAACACAAAGCATAGCAGAGGACATTGTAGCTGTTTTTGTAGCCTGTGCCTTTAAATGCAAATGAGCTGGTTCTCCCTGCCCACTATTCCCACATTGTTGTGGTGCAATGGATGGCGGTGGAGGGTGTCGCGGACGAAAGTTAGCGAGGCATGAGTGTCGCGGACGAAGGTGAAGAGGGTTGGGGAGTAGCGGAAGATAGTGAGAGTGAACAGCGGACGGGGGAGGAGATCGGTTAAGGAGGGGGATTGGTAAAATGAGGTGCTGGATCTGATTTTAGAGGTGCCGGATCCAGATCTGACGTGTTTAGACACAAATTAAGTCCTGGTTATGCTACTGTACAAAATAAATCAGCTTTAACATGCACAAACCAGGACTCCTGTTGTATGATTGAAGCATCCTCGTTTATAGTTGTACAGACACTATGCAGCTTTGCTGATTCCGGCGATTATGAATTATAATACTGTCTTTATTATAAACATTCACTGTTTTATAAACATTTTAAACTTGTAAAACTCATTCTCGGGGTGCAGATGATCACAGAGAGTTGAACAGATCTTTTAATCCCAGTTTCTTTACAAATCCTGTTCTGTGGACATGTTTATATGCGCTACTACAGTATGGAGACATGTTAATACACGTGTTACTTCTGTGGGCTGGGAAAAAAACACACTGCTACATCACATCCTGATGGATCAAAAATCACTGGGATTTAGATCCTATTTTAACACAAGGAAATAAAAAAGAGACTTGTTTGCTGTATCCCAATTCGCATAATATACATACTTAATAGTATTAGAAAACAGAATGAGTATTTCCCAAATATATTATGTTGAAAAGAGTATATCAAAGGTTCCCAGATGGTTTACTATTTCAGGTAAAAACTCGAAGTGTAAAAGCTTCCATACTCTAACCGCTAATGATGCCCACAATACATTGCACGTTGGACGTGAATTTGTTAGGAACTACAAGCTCGTGTTAAAAATTGTAAACAAACTACAAACATGGCAGACACGCAAGACCAACCATCAAGTACAGAGGCTGAGTAAAGTTGTTATATTTCATTTGCAACAACAATGTGAACTTAAATCAAGATATGTTCGAACATTAACTTCTAAATGCATAATTCTTCAAAGAGCTGAGGAGATTTATCTGCATGAAAGACTTGTGAATGGCAGATTGTCCTGCTGCTGCTTCTCCAGTAAGGTAGGTAATTAAATATGAATGAAACGTGGATGATGTGTCGAGATGATTGACAGGGGATGTAACTAAGCAACATAATGAACTAGGGTATGCTTCCCAAACAATGACAAAACTTGCGGCTGAGTATGATGCATCGGTTGGGAAAAAAACGATGTAGTAATGAGTGTTTCCCAAAATCTGTAGTTTCTCTGTCACAGATCCATCGTTTGAACCACATTAGTTATAACGTAAAACGCCCATAATGATGCTCTAAATGTAGTGAAGTAACTACTTCTTTAGAGAAAACCCCATAATTTCTCTGTGCAAATCATATTGTTTACAGGCACACACATTTAAAAAAAAAATCCAATATTAGTTTTGGTAAAAACATGTACTTGCTTTCCATATTATTTGAAATATATGTAAAATGGCACCTATAGAGCCTGTGTTTCCTTTACAAATATTATTGAGAACGTTACATAGTCTATTCTTAAGCATAAAATCACTTACAAAAGCTAACATGTATTTTTAATATCATACATACATCATATAAATTAAAAATGAGGCTACTTATTAAGAAATTAAATTTAATATTTATTATGTATTAGGGAAAAAAATCCTACTTTAATAATAATGTTAATAATAATGCTTATTATTATTATTATTAAGTAGGATATTTTTGTAAGTCTACTTTTACAATTTGACACATGCAAACCACTGTAGAAATGTTCTAACCAACAGACCCATGGCATGTACAGTACATACTTAATAAATAACCTACTATAAATTAAAAGCATTGACGTATGCTATGTTTTTTGTTTTCTCAAGCTTTTTAGACATAACATAAATTCCACTTTTAAATAATAGGTCACCTATAGCTTTCGTCAGGAGGCTGTGTTCAAAATGACATCAATGTTTTTAAAGTGCACTGCGTAGGGAACACAACTGTACACATGTAGATCGCTAAAAACTGAACTGTAAAATACTTTGAAAGCAAATTACACCAAAGAGAGATGTCTTTAATGCTTTTTTATTTTTAATAATTCCAAGTTTAAATGTAAGAATGTTCTAAATGAATAAGGCATAGGGGGATATGTGGAAATAGAACACAGACAGGAAATATGTTTCTAACTACAGCTCTAGAGGTGTAGTTGCTACAAGTTTGCGGCACAGTTTGCGAATATTCGTTGGAACGATGGATTTGGGAAACGGCAAATCAACAAACTATGTTTGTATTGATGGAAATTGCAACCTTAGTTGGCTAATAATGGTTTTGGGAAACCCACCTCTGTTGAGGAAGAAGTACTAAGTCCCAAAGCTTGCCTACTCTTCTTACACACTCAAAAGTAATTACATTTAGGATGTAGTATAAGTATGTGAATTGGGACACAGCAGTTGTGTTTCTAACACTCCAATAGGACTGTGGACACACTATACCTACACACAGTTCGGTCCAAACAACTCCCAAAAACTGACTTTCCATCATAACTTTATTAAGCTGAACACTGCTATAAATATAATGCAAATATAATGCACTGTCATCATCATTTCCGTGTTTCGGATGAGACGTTAAACCGAGGTCCTGACTCTCTATGGTAATTAAAAATCCCAGGATGTCCTTTGAAAAAGAGTAGGGGTTTAACCCCGGCATCCTGGCCAAATCTGCCCACTGACCTCTGTCCATCATGGCCTCCTAACCCTCCCCATATCATAATTGGCTTCATCACTCTGTCTCCTCTCCACCAATCAGCTGGTGTGTGGTGTTCTGTCTGGCACAAAAAAGCTGCTATTGCGTCATCCAGGTGGATGCTGCTCACTGGTGGTGGATGAGGAGGTTCCCCCTAATGTGTAATGCGCTTTGAGTGTCTAGAAAAGCGCTATATAAATGTAAGGAATTATTATTATTATTATTATTTATCATGGCAAAGACAAAATACTTTAATTTAAGTTAACTATTATGCCTAAAAAAGATCTTCTCTCCATTAAACTGCACTTGGAAAATATTCTTAAAAGAATATTTAATAAACATCATATAATAAATTTCACATAAAGATGCTCATTTTGACCATAACATCAGTCAAACTTGATAGGTCATATGTTTAACTCGTTCTCATTCTCACACAATAGCATAATTCAATGAGACAATAACAAACTAAGCAGCCAGATGTTTTGCAACCAATTTATCACAGTTGTGCAAAATCTTCTGGCTCCATGATCCTCTGCAGGGGTCAAACAATATGCTGCAAGACGCTTACAAGTTCACCTTTTACCTCGTCATCTGTACAGTCTGAACGCGCTCTCACACTCTGTAAGGGGTCTCAGAGATGCCAAGAAGACCCCGTTATCATCTCAGAACATAAATTTAACATTGAAGCACCAGGTTGATGGCTTTCATAATCTTCTGAGAACTGATAATAAACCAGTTTGATCTGTGCTCCAAACTAGGGCTGCGCAATATATCGTTTCAGCATCGATATCGCAATGTGCACATGACCCAAAATAGTCGCATATTTTGAGTCTGAATTCAAATTGATCAGGAGCTACAGAACACGTGTGATTTGTAGAGTCAGTTAACTAAAAGTTTAAATTTGTACACTGTTTTGACAATTTTTTTAACTGATCAATGCAAACTATCCTATAATGCAGTCAATCCATATGACTAAAATGCATTTAAATATCAGCCTAATTATGTATGAACACTATAAATGAACATTATTGGTGTTTAGAAGAAGACTTAATGTTAAGCCATTAACACTGAGAGTGTAGTTTTAACATTTACTTTATGCAAATAGGGAACACGAGTGGAAAACACAGAGGTAACAGTTAGAAGTGCTTTTTTGAAACTATAAAAGTGTAAAAATTAACTATTTCAATTGAAAATTTAACTAGTGTGGACATACAGTTAAAGTCATAGTTTTATTAACCCCCCTTTATTTGTTTATTTATTTATTCATTCATTCATTCATTCATTCATTCATTCATTCATTCATTCATTCATTTATTTATTTATTTATTTATTTATTTATTTATTTATTTATTTTATTTTATTTCCTAAATTATGTTTAACAGAGCAAGGAAATTTTAACAGTATGTCTAATTATATTTTTTCTTTCTGGAAAAAGTCTTATTTGTTTTATTCCAGCTAGAATAAAAGCAGTTAAATAAATTAAAAAAAAAAACATTTGAAGGACTAAATTATTATCCCCTTTAAGCCTATTTTTTAATAGAACAAACCATGGTTATACAATAACTTGAAAAAAGTGTTAATATTCACACTTTGAGAGTGAAATTAACATTTTAAAATGTGCTGTGCTAAGTTTAACTATAATAGAGTGACTTTATCATTTGCATGTGTTGTTAAGGCCTGTGACTGAGGATTTCAAAAGAGTTTAAAACATTTGGGCACAAAAAAATATGATGTTTAGTTTGAAAGTGTAACAGTGCTTAATGTAATTTCATTATTTATATGGAAATCAAACAATTTATGCAAAAAAGATTTTCTTTTTCATTTCAAAGCAAAAAATATATCTATTATTTTACTTAAAAATGGGCAGATAATTTTGCTTGTTTTAGGGAAAAACTCAACAAAGCAATATTGTATCTATATTTTATCTCATGCGTTTATATTTCAGTATGAATTGCTCATCCTTCAATGATGGTTGAGTTTAATGGTGGGGTTTGGGGCACATTTGGGGCAACATTAAAATCATAGATTTTTTGTATGAGTTCATTTGATTTAATTCTAATGAAAACGGATGAATTTAAAAGGAGGCGTGTCCCCAAACCCCACCCCTAAATTAGCCCCTTTTCTGACAATACGCAAAACAGTTACTTTTCCTTATGAGATCTTCCCCTCATTAAGTTTGGGTTGTACCCAGGGGCGTTGCTAGACCCTATTTACTGAGGCACGTGCCCCAGTAAAAATCGCCAGTGCCCCAGTAAATGCTTTGAGATGTGATTTGCTTCATATGCAAGTGTATGTATTAAGAGTCATAAATCCTAAATAAAGACGTTATTCTCTATTTGCAACTGAACCAACGCTGGTGAAAGCAATGTAGTTTAATCAAAAAGCAAACGGAGCATGTGCGCAGAAAAAAACTATACCCGCGCGCCTCACACACCACTTCTGCTTGACACTGACATGCTGCTCATGCTCCCGGTTGAGAACATGCGCCGGAAAAATAGCCACGTAGGTTTCTATGTGGAGGTGTCGGCACGCAGTGAGTTTGGCAAGTGGACAAAACAAAGTTTAAAGAATATGATGGTGATCTTATTTAGACTAAGCATGGCTCCTTGTATGAAGCAAAAAAGAGGGATGATGAGTCAGGGTTAAGACTTAATAAACCTAATTCTCGGCCATGAGTCGGGTCTGAGACAACACACAACAGATAATTCCATAAAACATTTTTTTTTATATTCTATAGCATTGTCTATAGAAATTCATTCAAATGAAATTAATATTCATGCAAAAGATTTCTTAAATTATCTCATTACCACTTTTGTGTCTTAAGATTTCTGTTTCTGTTATTTTTTTAATAAGTATAAATAAGAAAATAAATAAATAAATAAATAAATAAATAAATAAATAAATAAATAAATAAATAATTATATTATTATTATTTTTTTTTTTTTGGAGGGGGAACTGTGCCCCAGTAGAGCTTTATGTCTAGCAATGCCCCTGGTTGTACCTTTGTCTTTTTGTTTTATAAAGTTTATAATGTTTTGATTCTGCTAGTAGCTGGTTTATATCTAAATATGAATGGAAAATTTGTTCCAGTATCAATGTTGCTAAAAACGTGGGTGGGCACTAATATCCTTTACTTGATGACTACTAAGTAAAATACAGTTGAAGTGAGAATTATTAGCCCCCTGATTTTATTTTTATTTTTTAAATATTTCCCAAATGATGTTTAACAGAGCAAGCAAATTTTCACAGTATGTTTGATAATATTTTCTTTCTTTTTTTCTTTCTTTCTTTCTTTCTTTCTTTCTTTCTTTCTTTCTTTCTTTCTTTCTTTCTTTCTTTCTTTTATATTCTTCTGGAGAAAGTCTTATTTGTTTTATTTTTTGATATATAAAATATATTTATTGTTTATATTTTTTGGCTAGAATAAAAGCAGTTGTTTTATTTTTTTAAAAAACATTTTAAGGTCAAAATTATTAGCCCCTTTAAGCTACATTTTTATCGATATTCTTCAGAACAACCATCATTATACAATAACTAGCTTAATTACCCTAACCTGCCTAGTTAACCTAATTAACCTAGTTAAGCCTTTAAATGTCACTTTAAGCTGTATAGAAGTGTCTTGAAAAATAGCTAGTAAAATATTATTTACTGTCATCATGGCAAAGATAAAATAAATCAGTTATTAGAAATGAGTTAAAACTACTATGATTAGAAATGTGTTGAAAAAAATCTTCTCTACATTAAACAGAAATTGGGGAAAAATAAACGGGGGGCTAATAATTCTGAATTTAAGTTGTTGTATAATGAAGGTTTGTTCTGTAGACAATCAAAAAAAAAAAAAAAGAAAAAAAAAGCTTAAAGAGGCTAATAATTTTTACCCTAAAATGGGTTTTAAAAAATTATAGCCAAAATAAAACAAATGAGACTTTCTCCAGAAGAAAAAATATTATCAGACATACTGTAAAAAATGTATTGCTCTGTTAAACATCATTTGGGAAATATTTAAAAAAGGAAAAAAATTTAAAGGGGGGCTAATAATTCTGACTTCAACTGTATACACCTCAAACTTGACCCAAAATATGTATTTTCTCCCATCAGATCGCGGTTTATAAATAATGACAGAGGTTATAGATATGTCTGACCTCCTGTCAGGCTTCCTCTTACCTCAGCTCATCTCCTCACACTTGTTTTCACACCTGGGGCTGAAAAAAACTCAGTTTAACCACATTAATCTTTGCACCTCGACTTTACCAGTTGGACTTGGCACAATTTATTCATTCAGTTTCTTTCGGCTTAGTCCCTTTATTCATCAGGAGTCACCACAGCGGAATGAACCTCCAATTTATCCAGCATGTGTTTTACACTGCGGATGCCCTTCCAGCTGCAACCCAGCACTGGAAAACATCCCTTCACACTCATTCACACACACACGCTATTAGTTTATTTAATTCATCTATAGTGCATGTCTGTGGATTGTGGGGGAAACTGGAGCACCCAGAGGAAGCCCACGCCAACACAGGGAGAACATGCAAACTCCACACAGAAATCCCAACTGACCCACCCGGGACTCAAACCAGCGATCTTCTTGCTGTGAGGCAACAGTGCTAACCACTAAGCCACTGTATGTATATATATATATATATATATATATATATATATATATATATTAGGGCTGTCAATTGATTAAAAAAATTTACTAATAAATCACACTTTTTTGTGTGATTAATCATGATTAATCACGGAAAAAAAAAAAATTGGAAATATACAGGCATTGGAAATATAGAAATTGAAAAATTATAATAATAAAGTATTGAATACAAACAATTGTATTCATTGTAAAGTTGAATTGCGAGTTGAGATAATTAATTATAAAGTAGAAACAATTTAGCTTTGTCCTCAACGTTTCGTCACCTTGGAAATATAAGGTTCTGTCTGCGTTCTGAATGATTTTGAGATATTGAGCTTCAAAGTTTTTGCATTCCATAGCAAACAGCATGTGTGTAACATTTGTTTTTGTTTTTATAAAAGGTCTTAATGTAAACAACTTATAAAAAAACATCCCATAATGTAAATAAGTTGTCATTTAATAAGAATATGTCAATAACTCAATTTTGACAAAATTGTCAGACAGAACCTTATAATTGTAAGATGACGATTTAACCACTTGCTAAGACAGACCAGTCTATTGACATTATCGGGGACAACACACACACACACACACACACACACACACACACACACACACACACA
>CAIGQZ010001236.1:4680623-4693000 GCA_903798205.1 Danio tinwini
GTGTGTGTGTGTGTGTGTGTGTGTGTGTGTGTGTGTGTGTGTGTGTGAGACTGATTTAATACAAAAAATACAAATTCAAACTACAAACAATACTCAAATGAATGACAAAAACAACCACAACAAGATCAAAAAGTCTAGTGTTCACAATGTTGATTATTAACCCTTTTGTTACCCTAAAATCTGCCAACACCTTTTTTCAGCAATTTCAAAACCTCCAAAATATGATTTTTTTTGTTGTTGCTGTTGTTGTTTTGCCAAAAGGTTAGTGTCAGGTAACTCATGTCTTTGTTGGCTACTTAACAACACTCTGAAATACATCCCCCCAATCCCCACTCCCTGCCCCCTATTACTATTCTATTACTATATACACATATTCAAATCAGCATGAACATATGAAAAAATAATGTCTTTTAGCAAGCACTGGAACACAATTATGCAAGTTCTCGCAAGAATTACTTTTTCCCCCTTCCCGTTGTTATGGAAAATATCAAAGTTCTCATGAGAATGAATATTCCCCCCTACCCCTATGTCATGTGAACTGTCAGTGGTTCCTCGCAGTACTACAGGTAAGGTTGTGTTAGTTTTGTTGTTGTTGTTTGTTTTTGTACTTGACAGATAAAATTTCAGTGCATATTATAAAATCATAACATGTTTTAATGACTTAAATATCACCCAAAAAAAATGTGTAAATTTTTTTATATTTCTTATGTTTTAAACAACTAAAAGACCCTGGGGTCAAATTGTCCCCAAAAAACACTGATGTGACAAAATGTGCATAGAGTATTGAAAAAAATTATCATTATGTTAATTTTGTTCACCAAGGTTTCCCATTAAATTAGGAAAAGTCATTCAATCTAAAGCATTGAATGGGGTCAAATTGACACCAAGGATAATAGGAGGGTTAAGAAGCCAGACTCATATTTTTTTTTTTCCTTAAGTAAAACCACACACTTTTTCCTGTAAGGGTTAGGTGTAAGGTTGAGTTAGGGCAATAGAAAATACAGTTTGCACAGTATAAATAAAGTGGAAACCTATAGAATGTCTCCACAATTCACAGAAACACACCTGTGTGTATTCCTTAAGCTAACAAATGTCCCCACAAGTATAGCAATACTTGTACATTTTGACCTTGTGGGTACATTTTTTTGGTCCCCATGAAGAAAACGGCTCATAAATAACACAGAAGTAAGTATTTTAAAATGTAATTTAGGGGAATAAACATTGTTACGTATGGGAAATCAGCATCTGCACGTTTGTGTAAGTGTGCTACACTCTCAGAAATAAAGGTACACGAGCTGTCACTGGGGTGGTACCTTTTCAAAAGGTACAAATTTGTATCTAAAAGGTCCATATTAATACCTCAAGAGTACAAATTAGTACCTAAAAAGGTACAAAAATGTTCCTCTTAAAATTTGTAGGTACTAATATATACTTTTGAGGTAACAATATGGACCCTTTAAGTACAAATGTGTACCTTTTGAAAAAGTACCACCCCAGTGACCGCTCTCGTACCTTTATTTCTGAGAGTGTACATTCCTCACACTCCTCTCTTATACTTTTCAATGGCAAGAAAAAACAGAGGTCAGTAGTACAGCGTTATGCCTGTGTGCCCATTGTGTAGGAGAACTGCGTGTTGTGTTTATTTGTATGTGCACAGTCATGCATGATCGCTGTCAGTCTGTGTGGTCTTTGCTCCCGGATTGGCCTTTACTGGCCCACTGAGAGAAGAACACACTGTTACAGTAGTACTACAGCGGGCAGGTCTGAGCAGTTCATGCTCAGCGTCTTATGCCAACCCACACCAGCCACAAAATCTCCATTTGGGATTTGAAGATCATGCTGAAAATTTTAGTGAAGTTTATTAATAAACTAATTTTGAGAGGATCACATGCCTATGACTGACCACAGCTGGTGCTGCATTAGCAACAGCGGATTCACCAATCGGATGATTCCTAACTCACTTTTACCTAAGTTATCTTAGTCTTGAAGAATCCCCCCTTCCACCCCTACTCCTCCCCCCTTTTCCTTGACAGGGTGGCATGGCGGCTCAGTGGTTAGCACGGTTGCCTCACAACAAGAATGTCACTAGTTCAAATCCTTACTTGGCCAGTAGACGTTTCTGTGTGGAGTTAACATGTCCTCCATGTGCATGCGTGGGTTTCCCCAGGTTCTCAGGTTTCCTCCCACCGTCCAAAAACACGCAACAAAGGTGAATTGACCAAACCAAATTTGCAACAATAGCTACGTTTCCACCCACCTATTTTTATGTGCATTTTGGATATGCGCATAAAAACAGGTGGATGGAAACACCAAGGTGTACAAAAATTTTGAAAATGCGCATAAAAAATTTATGCGCATAACTAAGCAGGATAAACTTTTTATTCAATTCGAAAAGATGTGCATAAACTATGATGGAAACACTTTTACCGCACAAATTCCACAAACGGTCATGCGATTTTGATATAATCTTTGTTATATATCATGTGATGATAAAAATGTGTGTAAATGGACAAACCAGCAGGCTGAGCACATTGTAAACCATCGGAAATGTTGTTTTGGTCATTCTAAAACGCCTTACCGTTTAAGTATTAGTGTTATTATATTATAATGACCTCCAGAATCAAGAATGTCTGTGCTCCACATCAGAAGGATTGCCTTCTGAGGCGCAAGTCATTTATTAAATTAAGAAAAGATTGACGGACTTTCTCCTACTGCAGCAAATTCAGTTTTTACTGTTGATATTTGGCGCCAGTCAATCAGGAAGTGACGATTTTGTTCGCTTTGACTTGTTGAATGGAAACGCTGCTTTATTTGCACGTCTTTTATCCGATAATCCAGATTTGGGCATAAAGTTTATTCGCATTTTTGGATGGAAACATAGCTATTGACGAGCTTTTAATCAACAATTCCTAATTGTCATTAGCCAAAATAAAAGCAGAGGAGTTCTCAAGACCTACCTGAGCTCAAACTCCCCTCTCTTATGAGCTCAGGACTCTCTCCCAGGACAGCATGCAAAACATGCTTTATAATCAATCATCAGCAAATTGTGAACTCTTGAATTTTTCTTTAAGCAGAAGTTCTGCAATTTCATTGCATTTTGTATACAATGAAAATAAAGCTTTCAATTCTATTTGATCTAAAAACATGGTACATTTACAAAAAAGCAGTGCAATTATACAATGTCTTAAAAAAAAAAAAACAGTACCCATTGACTTCCATAGTATTTTTTCCCACTATGAAAATCAATGGTTGCAGGTTTTCACCTTTCTTCAAAATATCGAATTTTGTGTTCAACAGAAGAAAGAAACTTTGAAACCACTTGAGGGATAGTACACAGTGAGTGAATTTTTATTTTTGGCTGAACCATACCTTTAACGGTTTCACTCTGACATACATTAGAGAGCTACACTAATCCAGATAAACTTAAAAACAGCATTTTTGTATACAAACGCTTCATGTCCACTCTATCGTTTTCAATTCTTCATTCATGTACTGCACAAGCTCACAGACGTAAGGAACTTTTATCTGCATCTCATTCGCCTGCCGTTTATTTACTTTCTGTCTCTTTGAAATGATGTAGCAAAATGTAACAACTGTGGTCTGCCTCCGCCGCTAAACAACAGCTCCCAGTTAACAATCTGTGTCCTTTGAAGAGAGGCAATATGGAGCATGTACAAACTGACATTAACGTTACCATGTTCGCTGAATTAATCATGACTATAGACCCACACGGAATCCGTGCACGCAGAAATCCACAGATGTCCGCAAATTTTTAGACCATCATTGGCTATTTATTTACCTGTGTGTAAATTTATATTCGTTCAATTTTTAATTTCAGTAATATTATATAAGTGTAAGATAAGTGTTCATTTGATTTGCTAATACAGTTTGTAAAGTATTATTTTCAGTCTTTTAGTAGATGTATTATATGAGAGACTTGCTTTGCTTAAATACATGTACTAATTGCATTTGCTTTGTAAACATTAAATAAAAGTTTAAAAGGTATTATTTTATTTCATATATTAAGTTTTTAGTTTTGATACTCCCAAAATAATTATATTTATTTTTTATTAATATAATTTTATTTTACAAAAGTCTATGCAGATTAGGCATGGGACGATAACCGTTTTCAAGATATACCGCGGTTTGGAAAAGTCAAGGTTTTAAAACAGCCAAAATTTTCTGTAATACAATTCCTAAGATATGTGTAAGATTTTTTTATTTACATTTTTTTGAGACAACAGTATCTCCAGCAGAAAAAATAGCCAAAGATGCTGTTTTAAATTGTAAAGACATCTGTATTTTTAAAACTAATAAAGACAGCAGAAGTCTATACTGTATGATTCATTTGAATTGTTTATCGGGACCATGTTTACTGTTCCAAAATATTTTAAATCTTTCAAAAATAAAATATACTGTTTTCAAAGGGGAAATTTTTTGTTGTTTTTTTTACCCAGACATTTGAAAAGAATAGTTTTTAGAACAGTAATCACAATATCGTGAAACTGTGATATTTTTATCCAAGGTTATCATACCGTTAGAATCTAATGCAGATATAGCAAAAAATATCCACAGATTCTGTCTGGCCCTAATCATGACTGTGTCACATGACTAAAATCGTTTTTGAAGTTTTCAGTCCACAATGTAACACAAAACCAGCATTTTCAAATGTATCCAGCGTTGTCAAAAAGTTGTTTTCATTTCCTAAAAACACCGTCTCAGTGTACAAAAACATGCATTTTAAGACAACCATGTTAAAGTGGACATTATTACCATGCAATAATCGCCACAGCTCTATAAAGTAGTTTATTTTTTTAATGCAATGTCATCATCTTAGGGCTTAGGGTATTTTTTTAATAGCAAAAAACCTATTTGTAAAAAAACCCCCCGCAAAAATACAACAAAAACCAGCCAAACAAACAAGTAATATTACACTTCTTTTTTTTTTTTTTACAACAACTTATGATCAAAATTCTAAAACATTTTCTACAGCTGATGTCCTTAAGACATCATATTTTCATGAGCCATGACATGAGTCATAATAAAGAGACATTTTAATCATCAAACTAATCCTTAATGAACTAGAGTACCATGTAGCACATCTGCATTTACAGTAGCATCACAAACTGCCTCACGTACATGTACATTTCAAGTACAAATGAAATAAAAACTAACAATATGATTTTGTCAGCTCACATTGTTTTGTGGTGAACAATTCATCTGGGCATGCATTTAAGAAAAAAACTATATAGTTTGCCCTAATTATAATCTAAAATTAAAATCTAAAAACACACTTCCTGTGTTGTTTTTAGATTTGGTATGTCTGAGGTTCATGCGGACATTGGTCGGTCATAATAAATAGACATTTTAATCATTCAATTAATCCTTAATAAATTAAATCAAGTCCCATCCATGCAGCATATCTGCATTTAGCATCACAAACAGCCTCATTTAACGTATTGTTTCACTTCGACATACATCAGAGACTGTATTGCGATGCTCTTTCCCCCTGACTATCAGTCATATCTCACACAAAGTGGCCGGTCGTTGTGAAACACATGTCCAGTCTGTTGAATCTCTGGCGCCTGACCATCCCCGGGACGTCCACTTCATGATAAAGAGCCTTTCCTGTGACCTGTGTACTGACATGTCTCTTCCCAACACGACACTTAACATCTTCAAAATTTACGATGTCCTTCAAACTAAGAGACCAACACAATCTCAGCGCCCAGCGGGTGGAGAGGACCAATGAGAGTTCATTCATAAAAAGCTTCCTGACACAAAACCCTCTTATTTACCCAAAGGTACACAAGCCATCACATCACTTCCATTTACTGCTCGCCTGTGTTTACATATTTAACATGTCATTTAGACAAGCACAATTGAGGAATTCAAGTGTGTTTATTGGCTAATATTATCTAATCAGAATTGAGAAGTGTTGATGTAGAAATTAAACTGTTTTAAATGTTCCAAAGTCTTGTTTTAATGTCATTTATCTACTTGTACGATTCACTAAAATGAGTAACTCTTAAAAAATAGACAATCTGAGAATATAGCAAAAGAGTACAGTAGAAAATAGTCTTTTTAAACCGGTTTAGTACACTACCTGACAAAAGTCTTGTCATCAATCCCAGTTGTATAAGTAACAAATAATAAGATCACTTCTTGTTGATCATCTGGAAAAGTGGCTGAAGATAGATTTTTCCCATGAATCATCTGCTTAACTCCATCCCAATCATCACATATACTGCAGAAGACCTATTGGAACCAGCATGGACCCAAGATTCTCACAGAAATCAGTCAAGTTTGATAAAGGAAAAATCATGGTTTGGGGTTACATTCAGTATGGGGGCGTGCGAGAGATCTGCAGAGTGGATGGCAACTTCAACAGCCTGAGGTATCATGTCAGTAGACATTTTTGCTGCCCATTACATTACAAACCAGAGGAGAGGACAAATTCTTCAGCAGGATAGCGCAACTTCTCATACTTCAGCCTCCACATCAAAGTTCCTGAAAGGAAAAACAGGAAAGAAAAAAAGAAAAAAAAGAAAAAAAAACTAAAAGTTTGTTCTGACCAAAAGAAAATGACGTCATAATGGTAAAAAAAAAAAAAAAAGTCAAAGAGAAAAATAAAAAGACAATGTGGAGGTTATAATATAAATCTGTAAAATCAGCCATGATACAGAAATGAATAGAAATAAATAGTTAAAGAGAAAAAAAAATATGGACAATAAAAAAAATAAAAAATAAAAATCAATGATTCTTTACACTAAAAAAATAGGGCCAACATATTGGGGGAAAAATGAAACAGAAAAATATCTTTAAAAAAAATTATATAGATGGACCGATGGATGGATAAAAAAAAAATTACTACTGGATGGACTGACGGATAGATAAAATAATGGTTTAATGGATAGATGCATCAAAAGAATGGATGGATGGAGGGATAAAAAACAAAAAACAAAGGATGGATGGACTGACACATGGAAGGATGGATAAAAAACAATGAAAGAATAGAGGGATTGAGGGATCAAAAAACTATGGATAGGAGGATGGATGGATCAAAAAACAATGGATGGATGGATGGATGGACCAAAAAAACGGTGAATGAATGGACAGATGGATAGATCAAAAAACGAGGGATGGATGGACTGACGGATGAATCAAAACAAGGGATGAATAAATGAAAGGATCAAAAAACGATGGATAGATAAACTAATGGATCAAAGAACAGTGGATATATGGAAGGATGGACAGATGGATCAAAACACGATGGAAAATGATGGATGGATGAATGGACTGACAGATGAATCAAAACCAGGGATGAATGAAGGAAGGGATCAAAAAATGATGGATAGATGAACGAATGGTTCAAAAAACAATGGATGGATGGACAAACAGATGGATCAAAAAATGATGAATGGATGGACAGATGGATAAATTAAAACGATGGATGGATGGACAGATGGATAAATTAAAATGATGGATGGATGGGCAGATGGATAAATTAAAACAATGGATGGATGGACAGAAGGATGGATCAAAAAAACTATGGATGGATGGACTGATGGATGGATGGATGGACAGATGATAGGTGGATGGCTGTATAGACGGCAGAGAGACAGACATCAAAAATTGATAAATGGACAGACAGACAGACAGATGGACAGATGGACTGACGGATGGATGGATGGATGGATGGATGGATGGATGGATGGGTGGACAGACAGATGGATGGATGGTTTGCAATTATGGTCACTAATCAGTCAACATTTGACAGCAAAAAAAAAACAAAACAAAACAAGCATGACTCCTACCTGAACAATACTAAAGGGTTAGAATATAAATCCAGAAATGCGAAATAAATTGGATCTAACAAAACCGTTCATCTTTGCCAAGATGAACTATAACAAGAGCCATGTGGAGCAAACTAGCAGTCAAAAATCTTAATGCAGAGATAGGGTGCTATCTAGAGTGCTGGACCGCGCAATTGTGCTTATCTTCATACAGGAAACGCTGGAGTCAGAAGACTGACATCACTCAGACCCGAGTGTACACATAAACGCCAACAAACACACACACTAACCAGAAGCCTCCGGTCTGGAGTTTCTCTGGCCCAGCAGGGTAGAGCTTTACAGGATTTACTCTACAGATATTAAATCATAGAGAATCTTTCTGAGCCCTTAAGAACATACAGTTGTAAATCTGATAAAGCGTTCAGCAGAATAAAAGCTATTACATCCATGACTTCTATTTAACCCACTTCTTGCTAAGGTCAGCCATAACTTGTGCACTTATTAGTTACTTATCGCTTGAAAAATGTTCTTATCCCAGCAGCTAAAATGTTTTATCGCTTCTTGATTTGCAAGAGCTATGAAGAAATCGTTTAATATCGGTTCATCTAGTCCAGTGGTGAGTTCTAGCGATATGGAGAAGTAGAAAAGTGATGCAAAATACAAATAATAATGTGGTAACAAAATAAACTAAGAGTCAAACTCTCAATTGTAATTTGGTGCAAAATTATTTGGTAAAAGCTTATCAAATTACAGCAATAGCAACATAGAAAAATACTCACAAAATTATTGTATGCATAAGCAAAACATGGAGGATCGTTAGGAAAAAAACTCACAAAAAAATAGCAGCCGAGTTTGGCAGTCTTTATATGGGATGCAACTTTCACGGAAAAGGAAATCTGGTTAATTTTATGTATGTTTTAAAAATATATATAATAGTAATTTAAGGGTAGAATAAGATAAGCACAATAAAAAAACTAAAAGTTTGTTCTGACCAAAAGAAAATGACTTAATGATGTCATAATGGTAAAAAAAAAAAAAAAAAAAAGGCAAAGAGAAAAATAAAAATACAATTTGGGGGTTATAATATAAATATGTAAAATCATCCATGATACAGAAATGAATGGAAATAAATAAAGACAAAAAATATGGACAATAAAAAAATAAAAAGTAATTTATTTATTATTATTAGCTAATCTTATTTTACCCTAAAATAGTAATGTAAGGGTAGAATAAGATAAGCACAATAAACGATTAGAAAAAAAGTAGAACTAAAAGTAACAATAAATGTTCTACCACTAATAATGTCACTAAAGCACAATTTAAATGACATGGAAATGAAAAGGAAAAAGGAAAAGAAAAAAGTAAAAAAAAAATAATTTTAAAAAGAAAAAAGTAGTAAAACGATTAAAAAGAACAAGAAAACGGAAGGAAAAATGAAAAAATACAGTAAAAAACAGAAAGAAAAGTACAAGTAAAAAAAACTACTTTTATAATATTTCATATATATATATATATATATATATACACATGTTGGATGTGCACATACATTGTTTACCCAGTGTTTACATGGTCATAATACAGCAAGGAGCTAGCTTTTGCAGCTGTACATTGCTTAATGCCTTTGAAGGATGAACATTAGCCAGTGGGGGAGTGTCCTTTGCCTCTCCAGGTGTGAATTACTCATGATCATTGTCACTCACGCATAAAGCTGAGCTGACCAAAACAGACTTTACAAAATGTAAATCATTGTAATGTTTTCTTTAAATGAGAGAACAGAATAATTTTCACATGTAAATAGCCTACAAGATTAGTTTTTTGGACCTTATTTAAGCTACTTTTTTTTTTCAAAACTTACTAACCACGCATATTTTTTCTCTAAAAAACAAAAGCATGTACATCCACCTTTCTCACATATTACAGTTTGTGCTGAATACAAAAAAAGAAAAAAAACTTTTTTGCCAGTACTATGTAATAAGTAGCTGAAATAAGCACAAATGTCAGGGCATGTCAAAATGTCTCCAAAAATCCCCAAAATGGGTCCCCAAAATCACCTCAGACCCCAGAAGGTCAAAAGAAGAAAAAAGCAGTAAGAAAAATAAAATAGGACATGAAAAAAAGTTAAAGAAGAAAGTTAAAACAAAAAGTAAAAAAAGGTAAAAAGAGAAAAATAAGAAGTGAGAAGAAAAAAAAATTTTTAAACATAAATAAATACTTTTTTCGATCATAGATTTTTTTACAGTATATGTAAACAAAAAAAATGGAAAACTTTAAAGGCCCTGGCATTCAAGCTGCTTTCAAGATCATGTCTAACTACACAAGGTCTCATAACTTCATACTGTAGTATAAAGTACTTTCCTGACACATCATTGACCAGCCATATTGGAGAGCAGAACATAAACAACGTCGCTGAACCAACCAAAACTCCCAATTATTGATTATTGCTGCTGGAATTTATCAATTGCTCTCATGTTTTGGGATGTACTAATCAGTCAGACCAGCAAAAAACATTTAGAGCTATACAGACTGCCAAAACATATAACAAATCAAGAAAAACAAATATGAGGAACAAAATGTTTTCTGGTTACTGAACATTTCTTGACGCAAATACAAACCCTCTACCATTATATTAATGGAGGAATGCGCATCTTACCTGAAATATTCTTGAGTTGGTTTATTCCAGTTGTTTAGGTACCTTATGAGCCCTGTAAAATTGAAGCAGTAAGTAAATACACTTGTAAAGAAACACAAAATAAGTTACTTTGCACACTTGTTACTTAGTTTATGAACGGTTAACAAAACCCAGTTTTAATCAAGTTAATTGGTTTTCACACTACATTTAACCCTGTTATTACCATGCTTTTAACCAAGAGATAAGAACTGTTTTACATTTAGAAATGTAAAATTTGTCCTGAGTTTTACCGCTTTATCTAACTTTAACGTTAATGTACAGAAACAATGCAGTTAGAAACAAATATAACGCTAGTAACTCTCTTAATCACGTCATGTAAAGCTTCAGTTACAGTAAAGAAATATTTTAATTTTCCCTTTATAATTCAAAATGTTGACACATATGAGTTAGGCATTAGTCAAACTCCCTAACTCTTTCAGTTACAGAATACAGCTTGCAAATGTGAGGGATGCACATATTGAATTTCCTCCAATATGATTATCACTTTCAGTATTTAGGCCAATGTACTTTCTATTGCCTAATTCAGACACTTTATGATACAAATTGTCTGCATTTTTGCTGGTAATATATTCATGATGCAAAAACTTGACAAACAAAGTTAGATTTTATTACATACAGTACACATACACATATGTCTATGCATGTCTGTGTGTTAAAGAAAGTCTTCAATCTTTTTTTGTGAACTTTTTATTTATATTTATTAAATGATTTATTACTTGAATATATTAATGTCTACCCCACCTTAACAATCACAGTCATGTAAAAATTATACAGGTGATTATACTCAGTATTATTCATGTTATTTATGAAATTACCCATTCAGTTGTATTTTATTATTGTCTACCCCTACCATAAACCCAACTATCACAGTAATATAAAAACAGTAATTATATGTAGTATTCATATTATTTATTAAATTACATATAAAATTGCATTTTATTAGCATCTACCCCTGCCCCAATCCTAAACCCAAGCATCACAGTAATGTAAAACAGTAATTATATGGAGTATTCAAATTATTTATTAAAAAACATATTACATTGTATTTTATCAGCATCTACCCCTGCCCCAAACAGTAATTATACTGAGTATTATTTATATTATTTAATAAATTACCCATTAAATTGTATTTTATTAACGTCTACCCCTATACCCCAACCCTAAACTCAAACATCACAGTACTGTAAAAACAGTAATTATGCGGAGTATTCACATTATTTATTAAATAACCCATTAAATTGTATTTTATTAGCATCTACCCCTGCCACAAACAGTAATTATACTGAGTATTCAAATTATTTATTAAAATTACACATATTAAATTGTATTTTATTAGCATCTACCCCTGCCCCAAGCAGTAATTATACTGAGTATTCACATTATTTATTGTATTACACATATTAAATTGCATTTTATTAGCATCTACCCCTGCCCCAAACAGTAATTATACAGAGTATTCACACTATTTATTAAATAACCCATTAAATTGTATTTTATCAGCATCTACCCCTGCCACAAACAGTAATTATATTGAGTATTATTTATATTATTTAATAAATAAATCATTAAATTATATTTTTTTAGCATCTACCCCTGCCCCAAACAGTAATTATACAGAATATTCACACTATTTATTAAATAACCCATTAAATTGTATTTTATCAGCATCTACCCCTATACCCCAACCCTAAACCCAAACATCACAGTACTGTAAAAAATGTAATTATACTGCCTTCACATTATTTATTAAATAACCTGTTATATTGTATTTTATTAGCATCTACCCCTGCCCCAAACAGTAATTATACTGAGTATTCACACTATTTATTAAAAATAACCCCTTTAAATTGTATTTTATCAGCATCTACTATATATATATATATATATCTATA
>CAIGQZ010001236.1:4726630-4755804 GCA_903798205.1 Danio tinwini
GCATGGTATATATATATATATATATATATATATATATATATATATA
Organism: Danio tinwini; assembly: GCA_903798205.1. Classification (NCBI taxonomy): domain Eukaryota; kingdom Metazoa; phylum Chordata; class Actinopteri; order Cypriniformes; family Danionidae; genus Danio; species Danio tinwini. The sequence continues at coordinate 4,726,677 of CAIGQZ010001236.1, forward strand.
TATATATTATTTAGTGACAGAATAAATTTATTGTTTTTGGTCAATTTCGACAGTTGTTTGGGGGATTATTTTATGAAGCCAAACACTTTCTACTTTGCTGTAGACCTATACTGAAAAGCTGAATACATTAAAGCCTACCTAATCACTGTAGCCTGACGGATGAACAAATAAAATTAAAACCTTATGAATAAATAGGATATCTTGTAAGATACTGCATGATCCAAATATGGTATTATTTGATAATATTTTTAAGTTTTCATTACATTTTGGCCATGAAATCCACGCTGAATTCACCCTTCTGGTGGGATCAGTTTAATCCAGATTTTTTGGATCAAAGTGATCCAAATCCTACAAAAAAGGTCTGGAAAACGCAAACTAATGGTTTGATCCGGATCAAAACCAAGATTGGATTACATGGTCTAATCCAATATTGTAATCCGTTTTTGAAAAACCCATTTTCAAGATTTGATCCAATCCGTTATCCAAAATCTTAGTAGATTACTTTTTAAAAACCGGGCCCTGGAGATCAGTTGAAAGAATTAAAAAATGGTAAAACACAACTGTTAATTTCTAATAATAATACAATTATTATTGGGGGGTGGAGTGTTTGACAGGTGTGTGCACGACTTGCCTGAAGAGCAAGGAGGGATGCGGTGGGGAGGGGTGATAAGAAGGGTGCGCAATGTATTTGAGGACCGGGAGGGAGACGCGCGATTTCCGGGAGATTATCACTCGTTTGTGGGCATTCAGGAGTCTCTGTGCATTTGCAGGAGACTCCCGGATCTTCCGGGAGACTTGGGATGTCTGGAATGACCTCCCGCTCTTCTCATAATTGTCTCTTCATATAGCTTTATGCCTATTATATACAGTATCCATAAAACACTGTGATATAGCCGAGCTTGGATCGTATCGTTTTCTCACTACAATCGATCCGCTCCAGTGTTCTTTCCAATCGAGCCGAGACCACCTTATTCAGGTGGTCTCAGAGCGATTGCTTTGGCGAGGATCCGAGCGCAATTGCCCTGTTCACATATGCCAAACAAACTGCGTTAACTGGGCAAATGCGCCAGGTTCCGGAACAAAAGTCTACTGTAGGTGTGAAAGCACCCTCAAAGTGAGTCTAATTCCCCAAAAAAGTGTAGCCTTCCTTTATGGTCAGTTCACTAAAAGATTGTTTGGGCAAGCAGCAGTGTTTCTTCTATTGAACTGTTGTGAAAGCCCCTTTGCTGAAGCTATGAGAGCATGTAAAGGCTGTGTTGTGCTCGGTGTGGTTACTGATTAACAGTGTTCCAGCATCAGCGCTGTGTGTTATCGGTGACTGCGGCTGAGTCTCACTCGCTCATGTTGACATTCCTGAGGACTGGACCTTGTGCAAACAGCCCTGGGACAGATGGAGGGTACGAGAACGATGGACTGAGACTAAGCCAGGCCTCCTCGCGTATTTCAACAGCTCGGAGCTGAAGAAGTGAATGTGGCAGATGCTCACCGCAGTCTCTCACTCAGGGGATCATACAGGAGAACAGTAATGCAGTCTGAACGCCTCCACCGCTGAACTCCAGACAGCTTTCAGTCACCAGTTTAGGTTAGGCTCCTTTATAGGTTATGTGAAAGCAAACGTCTGAGTGGCGCCAAAGGGCTGAGCGGATACACACTCTAATATCAACTAAAAAGGAAAACCTTGGGTTAGTTCACCTAACATGCCCAAAGTAGGACCAGCAGGCCAGTGGAGGGAATTGCTACACCCCTGCTCTTTTACGAGAAGTGCCATGGGTTTTTAAATGACAACAGGACCTCAATTTAATGTCTCATCGGAAAGAAGGCGCTCACTAAAAGTACAGTGTCCCCTTCACTGCACTGTGAGATTAGGACCTACACAGACCGCAGTGTGAGGGCCACCTGCTGACCTCAGTAACACCAATTCCAAAAGCAACCTAGTTTTCCCATGTGGACTCCCATTCAGGTACTGACCAGCCTCAGTCTTGCTTAGCTTCAGTGAGTAACTGGTCTTAGGCCCCGTTTACACTAGTACGTTTTAGTTTTAAAACGACGTTTTAGAATGAAAACGATTCGCGTCCACACTAGCGTTTCACCCAGCGTTTCTAAACAGCTCTCCGTCTACATTAAAACAGTGAAAACACACATCATGTGATCACACACACACACACTCTCTGGCATGCACTGCAGCGTGCTTTGAGCACATACCCATTTGAGAGCTGTGCACGTCGGACTGTTCATCACGGATCTCCCGCTGGATCTAATCTCACTATATTTGTTAAACGTGATATTTATTTCATCTTGTTGTCTATATCTGACTACATATTCCCTGACTTTGGTCTTTTGAATCTATTACTTGTTCTCAGGTAACGTGTTTTGGCTGAGCGCAAATAGTTAGGTTAATATCTTAATTAATGTAACCACGTACACTGATTGTGCACATCGGACTGATTGCTTGCCTTTATTTTCTCTATTGTGTAAACTTATTGTGCGTTATACTTTTATAATAGCCATTATTAATTATTAAAACTGATATTCAATGAAAGATAGGGCATGTTTCGTATTTTCAATGAAAATTAAAGGAGGAGTAATGTTATAGACTTCGTTTTGTTATAAATTTGCATGAAGATGACGCTCATATTATGCAGCTACACGACGCCTCAACATTTTTGATGTCTGTTAAGTTGCTAATATCACAATGAAAATAGACAGTTCTTCACATCATGTTTTCACTTTATTCTTAAAAAAAGTGAAACAGCATAGCCAGGGTGATGCGAATGACTTTATAAAGTACACACTCGGGGGTTTGTTTTCCATATCAAACTTGCGAAGTCTGAACTTACAAGGAGAGGATGCAGGACTGAACTGTGTGAAGGCTACTTAATATTGAGGAAAAGCCCCAATCAGATAGGCGAATCTCTGCAGCCCCGCCTCCGTTTTCAGATGTCTCCGTTTTCTCCCATCCACACTAACACGGAGCAGCAGCGTTTTAGACCAAAAACAGCCTCTCCAGCGTTTCCAAAACGCTCGGTTTTCAGGGCTCGAAAACTCTGGTGTAGTGTGGACGAATGGCGTAACCGTAGCAGAACTTATGCATTTTAAAACTAAAACGTATTAGTGTAAACGGGGCCTTAGGCTGCAGGGTGAGATGGCCTAATGATTTTGGGAAAAAAGTGGCCTACAGTATAAAGTCTATAGGGATGAGCAACAACCAAAAAAACCTATGATGGACTACAAGAGCATATCTGTGCATGGGCACACCATTTTTACAGACAATGTTGTCATCTGTTAAAATGTTTCTGTTTAAAGCACATTTCTGTTGTGCCCTTAAACTCACAGCTTCATGAAGAATAAAGAGGAAAATACTTTATGATCAATGTCTGTAATTGGGAAAACTGGTTTTTGCAATAATTTGAATTTATTGAATGGGATAGCCCCTTGAGATGAATCATCTCATTTTCAAGGGGGTCCTTAAGAAATTCATAAATCAAACAGAGTACAACAGTAGTATCTGGATACAGCCTTGATGATGCAAGCTGAGATTGCACATCTCAGTGATGCAATGTCAGACACATTTGCACACAATGGAGAAAGAGATGTCACTGTGAGGGGTGGGGTTAGGTGAGTGCAAAAAAAAGCATTGGATGCAGCTGAGTTTGCACTGCACCAGGTCTGCATCCAGACCCCTCTCGATTTTTGTGAAAATTTATGACATTTTCAGTAGAATTTCCACAGAAATTGCAGATCCATAGCTACATTAAAGGGGACCTATTATGCAAAAATAATTTTTATAAGGGGCTTAAACGCAGTTGTGTGACAACAGTGTGTGAATATAGCAAGCTTCTAATGGTAAAAATTAAGTAATTAAATTTTTTCTAAACACACCATGATAACAGTCTGCAGAAACATTTTTTGACTATCTGCCTTTGTAAAAGTCATCAGAGGGGGAAAGCCCGGCCCATAATTTACAATCTCGCCCTCATTTAAATGAACAGCCCTGAGTGAGAAGCATCCACTATGGACATTTGTAGCTCCACTCTCTTTTGAAAGAGCACAATATGGATCAAAGCTGAAAATGGTCAGTTTCAAAGAGTTCTAAAAATATATTTGTGGGCTATACTGTGCTGAAACTTCACATACACACTCTAGGGGTGTCAGAGACTTATACATCTTGTAAAATGAGACATAATAGGTCCAATTAACATCCACATTTTTTTAGCAAAAAAATAAATATACATTTTATGCTTTTTTGGTCAGTTGTATCAGTCTACCAGAAAATTTTGATTTTACATGGAAATGCTGCTTTATTACCCGATTAGTTTTGCGATTTTCATTATTTTTTTTTATTACATTTTAAAATTTACATTTGCAGCTTGGTTCATTCATTCATTTTTTTTTCAGCTTAGTCCCTTTATTAATCTGGGGTCGCTACAGCGGAATGAACCACCAAATTATCCAGCACATGTTTTACGCAGCGGATGCCCTTCCAGATGCAACCCATCTCTGGGAAACATCCACACACACTCATTCACACTCATACACTACGGACAATTTAGCCTACCCAATTCACCTGTACTGCATGTCTTTGGACTGTGGGGGAAACCAGAGCACCCGGAGGAAACCCATGCAAACGCAGGGGGAACATGCAAACTCCACACAGATCTTCAGATTTTCATATAGTGAAGAAAAAAAACGAAGCAGACCAAATGACATTTTTTCATCTTTAATTTTACAAATCTGTCAGGAACACTTGAGAACAACCTCATCTCAGTTGTTGTCTGGAAGAAAATGAAACTCTTGAACGATTCATAATACTTTTGAAAACGGCATGTCATCTAAATGAACAAACTGCTGCTGATGTGGGTGAAACTGCACAAAATATACTTCCAGTAGTTTGTCAAATTCAAATGCAAAGTTCAGTGTGTGAGAAAAAACTGTCAGATAAAAACAACATCCTCTACTATAGAAAAGGGATTAGCTGACTATAAAAAAATGTATGTTATTTTTGCATTTTAACTTACCATTCACATTTGTTAATATATATATATATATATATATAAGAAATGCAAATCTTTCGATACCAGCTACAAATAATTCTTTGTACCATTGACTCAATGAAATGTCATTTTAAATTACAACATAAACATTATGAATCATTGTTTCTACTGTCATCATTAATAGTATTATCTCTTTAATATTTTGATCTTTTTTAATTCATTTGATTCTTTTTTTTTTTAAAACATACGTCAATAAATTAACATACTATCTCTTTCCCTGAAATCCAAAACGTTACTGTTGTGCAGGACCGACATTAAAACCTCTCCATGTCTGGATTTAAACCAGCACGAACCATCTGAAACATACGCAAGGAAAGCTGCACTCTGGCTTTTAGTCCATGTTTGTTAGTTTTGAGGTCATCTGAATGCTAGCAAAGTGACACCTTCCTGTTTAACAGGAAACACACCGCACTTGTCAAGCCATTTCATGAAGTCTTTAATGTCGAATCCAGCAGTAAATGTGCGAATGAATGTCTGGGAATGTAATAGAAACATCTCGATGTGTCCATTTCTGAGGAACAGCGGGGGGAAAGGGAAGAATTGTTCGGAAGTCCATACAAAAAATAATTCATTGTAAATATATAATATATATATTTTTACATATTTGAATATATTTACAAATATACCCAGCACTATATACCATGTATTAACTTTAACCAATAATAACTGCTTGGGCTTTTTGTACGATAACTGTGTTATCACTGTAAAAACAAAGCATTTTAAAAATAAAAACATTTAAAAAAATCATCCGGAGGCAGTGTTATGTTTTCTTCTACTTCTGTTAGTTGTATTGTGTTTGTTTCCTATTTTCTCCTTTATCATCTCAGTTTTAAGAGTTCTGTAGTGTCTCTTGGGAAAACGCAGACTCCTGGAATGCCGAGCAATGGAATGATACCAAGAATTCCAACAAAAACGGAAAATAAATCATCAAAATAAACGAAAAGAGGTGGGCCCTTGCGCACAGTCACTTTCTTTGAGTCCTCGTCCTCTTTTTAAGAGCTTGGTCACGTGTTTTTGTGCACAAGTGTGTGATTCCACTGAAATAATCTAACATAAAAAAAATCACCTGCGCTTTTGCACACTTCAGTTGTTGTTTATTTCTGTAAAAGCAGCACTGCTGGCGTCTCTGTCTCTCTCGGCTCGCTCCTAAAGTCCAGCGGGAGCATCGCGAGGAGTCAGGAGTCAGCATCGGGATCTGGTTGGGAAGTAACTGTGGGTAAAGTCTCAGTGTTTTTGAGAACTGGAGGTGTAGCTTGGATGTGGTGCGTTTTGAGAACGTTGGAGAGGCTCATGTTTTTATGCCGCCGTTGATGTGCTGGTATTTGGGAAGGCAAGGCTCGTCCGCTAAGGGATCATGGGAAAATACAGAGTCGTCTCCGGAGGAGCAGGAGCTGCGCGTGTCGGGGAAGCTGGGAGAGTATTGCTCCACCGGGGCACACAGGTCCAGATATTCCTGTAGACGCAAAGATGAAATGATGATCAGTTCAGGATCAACCAGGATATACAGTTGAAGTCAAAATTATTAGCCCTTAGGGGTGTCAAAATTAATCGTTTCTTCGGTGCACCGCAATGCAGATGGGGACAATTTGATATCAGTTCAGTAATAGATCATAACCGGTTATTACGCACTGAGGTCATTTATCCCCTATGCGGGATGTCGCGGTAAAATACTATGGCGAAGGAGGCGAGGGTGAGTAAATAAAACTCCTATTACTTAATGAGCAAATCTTTCACTGACACTGCCCCCCTCTTTCACTCTCTCTCTCTCTCTCTCTCTCTCGCTCTCTCTCTCTCTCTCTCTCTCTCTCTCTCTCTCTCTCTCTCTCCCACACACACACACTTTGAGCATTTGACCCGTTAGCATGTTCGTGAGGTAAAGTTTTCTCTTCTCTCGGCTGTTAAAGCGATACTTGTGGATCCAGACACAAACGTGCCTGTGGTGCTAGTTTATTAAATTGTATTTATTCTATTATGGATTACCTGATAACCGTGTATTATGCGCATATAGACTGAAGCAGGTCGCACGGCAGAAGCGCCGTTCGGCGCCGCGCCCTGCATTTCAGAATTCAAAAAATAGGTTTCAATTACAGTACACACACCAGCGCCGCAAGTCTGCGGCTGTCCGCGGCGCCCAGCCACGACTCAGGACACTGTTCATAATTTTGTCGCGCCACAGAGCGCCATCTGATTAGTTTCGTTTTAAATAGCCTGCAAATGTGCGCATCTGGTGTGCAATACTTTCAATTGTCATGTGCGCGCTGTGTCGAGGCGCTGAGTGGCGCATCCGATGTGTGACGGCCTTGACTCGCGCCTGTTTTTCCCGCGTCACTCATGGAGCGCTTTCATTTCTAATCGCAGCCCTTTCTGTTTAGCGGGTGAAGACAATGACCAATCATAGGGGTGAAAGAACTTGCCAGCACTCAAAAAGCAAGCGGGATAATATTTACAGTAGTTTATTTGTTATGAATGCTCGTGCTGTCTTCTGTACATGTGTTAGAGTTTTGTCTAAAACATTCACAAAGAGTGTTTTTTTTAAGCAGGTAAAATTAAAGGTACAGTTAATATATCTTACTGATTGTATTAAAGGACAAAATTGTATTACAAATAATATATAAATATAAACATATTTATAGATTTTAATACAATTTATTTTTCTTGTGTTGTAAAGAAAAAGTCTAATTATGTATGGAAAGCATCGTCAATGCACCGTGATGCACCGAGATATCGAATTGAACCGAATCGATGGCATGATAATCGTAACCATCGTAAACCAATCGTAAAGCATCATTATGGGCGTTTTACGTTATAACTAACGTGGTTCAAACAATGGATCTGGATTTGAGAAACACTCGTCACTACATTGTCCTTTTCCCAAACGATGCATCGTACTATGATAGTTCAGCAGAGAGTTACGTCGTTGTTTGGGGAACGCAAACCTGAACAGTTGTGTATATTCAACTATTAGCCTATTCATACCTCAAATATTTACCACAACGGTTCACTAGCAGTAGCACTGATCTATAGGCAACTTCCTTACAAATAAAATCAACTCAGCCATTCAAATAATGAATCCAAGCTTAACTAGAGTCAAAACATCAAGTCTAATATATAATTTATATATTATTCATACCTCAAATATTTACCGCTAAGGTTCACCAGCAGTAACACTGATCTACAAGCAACTTCCTTACAAATAAAGTCAACTCAACCATTCAAACATTGAGTCCAAGTTTAACCAGAGTCGATCTCCTTCAAAACATCAAGTCTAACCAATATTTGATTATCGAATTCCAGTGAATCAGTAACAGAAGGGACCACACCTGAAACTCATATCTACCCGCATAAACACACAGGACCAAAGAAATGTACGAAAGCACTTTCCCCTCCCTGGTTCATTCCTCAGACAAAATTGGAGCCATTTTCTTCTTTGTGGCTGGGACTGAACTATTTGACTAGAGGAAGCGGAGGGATCAACTGCGTGATTCTGATCAACTGCATGAATCCACGCTGAGGTATTAAAATAATATTAATCTTACTCAACTGTAGTGTATATAATTAAATTATAAGCCTATTTATACCTCAAATATTTACCGCTATGGTTCACCAGCAGTAACACTGATCTACAAGCAACTTCCTTACAAATAAAGTGAACTCAACATTCAGACGTTGAATCCAAGTTTAATCAGAGTCGATCTCCTTCAAAACGTCAAGTCTAACCAATATTTGGTGGGGACTGAACTATTTAACTAGAGGAATAGGGGGGGTTTAGGTTGCTGAAATTGATCAAGTGCATGATTCTAATCAACTGCATGAATCCAAGCTGAGGTAATAAAATAATAATATTCTTACTCAACCTAAATGGTAGTGTATATAATTCAACTATTAGCCTATTCATACCTCAAATATTTACCGCTAAGGTTCACCAGTGGTAACACTGATCTAAAAGCAACCATTCCAATGTTGAATCCAAGTTTAACCATAAACATCAAGTCTAATCAATATTTGGTTATCGAATTCCAGTGAATCAGTAACAGAAGGGACCACACCTGAAACTCATATCTATCCGCATAAACACATATGACCAAAAGAAATGTATTTTCCCCCTCTGGTTCATTCCTCAGACAAAATTGGAGCCCTTTTCTTCTTTGTGGCTGGGACTGAACTATTTGACTAGAGGAAGAGGGGGGTTTTAAGTTGCTGAAAATGAGTGTTGGATTGAACTCTCGCTGCTCAACACAAGGCAGCTCACATTACTAAAGACCTTCACATCTGTGAGCAGTTTAAGACGAGGGGGGAGAGAAAGCAGAGGCACTTTATTACATTTCTAAAGTTCAAAACGCCGGAGCTTTTGGCATCATCTCGCTTCCACGGCTCAATCCCCCACTTCGACAAGTTCTGACAGATTTCCATCCCTCAATCGGCCGCAAGGATATCAGGGATGACAGCTAGTGAATGGGGAAAAAAATCATCTAGTAGGGATTGATCTGACAATTGAGCAACGCTAACACAATGACCGGGTAAAATCGAAGCCTGGATGAAATCAAGCGCATGCAACTCTCGACCTGCATGCTGACCGTAAAAAAATGGTCAACTTCCTATTGCAGATCTTGCGAAATATTGCAAACCGGAGCCAGTGTTGGCAAGGTCTGATGAATCCCAGCGCTATAGGGAAAGCGTGATTGCGTATTTGAGTGTTTATGCATGCATGTGTGTTTCTTGTGTGTGTTTGCTTTACCTCGTTGGTTGCCAGAGTGAGAATGCGGTCCAGATCCTCCACCAACTGCTTGAATGTGGGCCTGTGAGAGGAGATGGCATGCCAGCAATCCTTCATCATCATGTACCTGCAAAACAAAACACCATCACGTCATGTTTGTATTTATTTCCTCCTATGCTCTGTTGTGTAAATCATGTGTGATGAAATCGTTTGCGTAATCAGACATGCACAGACCAGTCTGTGTGTGTGTGTGTGTGTGTATGTGTGTGTGTGTGTATTCAGTTTTGAGCAGTGGTAGACAGTAACTTAATATTTAAACTTTACTATTGTACATAAATACAAATTGTAAGTATATATTTATATTCAAGTATATAGTCTTACCGGCCACTTTATTAGGTACACCTGTCCAACTACTCGTTAATGCAAATTTCTAATCAGCCAATCAGCTGGCAGGAACTCATTGCATTTAGGCATGCAGACATGGTCAAGATGATCTTTTGCAGTTCAAACCGAGCATCAGAATGGGGAAGAAAGGTGATTTAAGTGACTTTGAACATGGCATGGTTGTTGGTGCCAGACGGGCTGCTCTGAGTATTTCAGAAACTGCTGATCTACTGGGATTTTCATGCACAACCATCTCTAGGGTTTACAGAGAATGGTCAAAAAAAAGAAAATATCCAGTGAGCGGCAGTTCTGTGGGGGCAAATGCCTTGTTGATGCTAGAGGTGAATGGCCAGACTGGTTCCAGCTGATAGACAGGCAACAGTTACTCAAATAACCACTTGTTACAACCGAGGTCTGCAGAAGAGCATCTCTGTCTGAACGCACAACACGTCCAACCTTGAGGCGGATGAGCTACAGCAGCAGAAGACCACATCGGGTGCCACTCCTGTCAGCTAAGAACAGGAAACTGAGGCTACAATTAACACAGGCTCACCAAAATTTGACAATAGAAGATTGGAAAAACATTGCCTGGTCTGATGAGTCTCGATTTCTGCTGCCACATTCGGATGGTATGATCAGAATTTGGCATCAACAACATGAAAGCATGGATCCATCCTGTCTTGTATCAACAGTTCAGGCTGGTGGTGGTGGTGTAATGGTGTGGGGGATATTTTCTTGGCACACTTTGGGCCCATTAGTACCAATTGAGCATTGTGTCAACGCCACAGCCTACCTGAGTATTGTTGCTGACCTATCCATCCCTTTATGACCACAGTGTACCCATTTTTTGATGGCTACTTCCAGCAGGATAATGCACCATGTCATAAAGCATGAATCATCTCAGACTGGTTTCTTAAACATGACAATGAGTTCACTGTACTCAAATCACCTCCACAGTCACCAGAGCTCAATCCAATAGAGCACCTTTGGGTTGTGGTGGAACGGGAGATTCGCATCATGGATGTGCAGCCGACAAATCTGCAGCAACTGTGTGATGCTATCATGTCAAAATGGGCCAAAATCTATGAGGAATATTTCCAGTACCTTGTGGAATTTGTGCCACAAAAGCACAAACCTCTAAGTGCCATCTGAAATTTTAAATGGGAATGAGCATTTTGCTCATACTCCTATGTTTATGCTGAGTTATTTCATTTTAAAGACCTTTTAAAGACCTTATTCTTTGTCATAAACTTGAAATTACCAAACCTACACACAGGAGCCTGATACAAACCCTAATTTTTTTAAGGTTAAAACTCTTCATATAACTCTACAAATACTTAATTCAGTATTCAGTATTAAAACTTAATTCAGTAATTTTGTCACCTAAATGTATTTTCAACTAACAGACAATACTTATACTAATCCAAAACAGAAAAAAATCACCATCTCACCATTTACACACACTCAAGTGGTTCTAAATTTGCATGAATTTCTTTTTTCTGTTAAACACAAAAACAGCCCTTGACATCTATGTTAGGAGCAAAACATACTATGGAAGTAAATGTCTTTTTTTTTCTTTTTTTTGTCATTTGTGGGTAACGAGTGCAACGAGTAAATGACTACCAAATTTCATTTTCAGGTGAACTATACCTTTATCAAACAATGTAGCATACAATCTGTGTAGCAAAAACATGACTACTCACAACTCATTGGTGCAGTTAGCAGGTTTGTCCATGCGATGACCCTCTTTTAATAGTTTAAAGAGCTCCTCAACAGGTATTCCAGGGTACGGAGAACCGCCGAGTGTGAAGATCTCCCACATTAAAACCCCAAACGACCAGCTGGAAGCAACACAAAAACACACACACTGAGATCAGATCATTTCACCAGTATGACACACAGTAAACACTTGTGCTTCAGATGACACTTTCAATCCATGTTTAGACAGTTAACACAAGAGTATTTAGTGCAGTTATTCGCCGTCAAAGGGAGCAACACACTCCAGTCTCCTATGTGGTACCATCTCCAAAAATTTGGATGAGGAATAAATCATGTAATGAAGCCTTTCCAAAAAAAATCTAATTATAATTGTTGGTGCTAACAACGCAGTAGCTGTTGATGTCTCAATAGAGTCTTTCTGCAAAGTAACTCAGATTGTAGGACGACTCAAATGGCTCTGGACTCTCAAAGCTGGCTTTTGTCCTCCACAAAACGCCACAATGACAAATATTGTACTGCCAAAACAAACATTAGCAAAAGCCGCAGGAAACTACTAGCATCTAACGGGTGGAAGATTTAAGCGGCGAATGATTTTTTTAACACATGCCAATTCTATGTTGCTTCATCTAAGATGAGGAGGGGGGGGGGGATAAAACACACAAATGATGATGATAAGAGTTTCCACAGAGGTTTTCTGACCTTTAACACGTTGTATACAAGAAAAAAGCTTCCCAAAATAGTCTGCAGTAAATGATTCAGTGATTCAAATATTCTGTTCAATGTGAGTCTCCAGTAAATTATTCACTGATTCAAATGACCTGTTCAGAGTAAGTCTGCAGTAAATTATTCATTGATTCAATTAATCTGTGCAAAGTGAGTCTCTAGTAAATGATTCAATGATTCAAACAATCTGTTCAGAGTAAGTCTCCAGTAAAAATAATACAATACTGGTTCAAATGATCTGTTCAGGGTGAGTCTCCAGTAAATGATTCACTAATGCAAATGATCTGTTCAAAGTGAGTCTCTGGTAAATGATTCACTGATTCAAATGATCTCTTCAATGTGAGTCTCCAGTAAATGTGATTCACTAATTCAAATGATCTGTTCAAAGTAAGTCTCCAGTAAATGATTCACTGATTAAAATTATGATCCGTTTAAAGTGAGTCTCCAGTAAATGCTTCACTGATTCAAATGATCTGTTCAGAGTGAGTCTCCAGTAAAAAAAAAAAATACTGATTTAAATGATCTGCTCAGAGTGAATCTCTAGTAAAAAAAAAACAATACTGATTTAAATAATCTGTTCAGAGTAAGTCTCCAGTAAATGATTCACTGATTCAAATGCTCTGTTCAGAGTGAGTCTTCAGTTAATCATTCACTGATTCAAATTATCTGCTCAGTAAATCTCCAGTAAAAAACAATACTGATTCAAATGATCTGTTCAAAATGAGTCTCCAGTAAATGATTCACTGAATTAAATGATCTGTTCAGAGTGAGTCTCCAGTAAAAATACTGATTTAAATTATCTGTTCAGAGTAAGTCTCCAGTAAATGATTCACTGATTCAAATGATCTGTTTAGAGTGAGTCTTCAGTTAATCATTCACTGATTCAAATGATCTGCTCAGTGAATCTCCAGTAAAAAACAATACTGATTCAAATGATCTGTTTAAAATGAGTCTCCAGTAAATGATTCACTAATTCAAATAAGCTGTTTAGAGTGAGTCTCCAGTAAAAAAAATACTGATTCAAATGATCTGTTCAGACTGAGTCTCCAGTAAATGATTCACTGATTCAAATGATCTGTTTGTAGTGAGTCTCCAGCAAATGATTCACAGGATTTTACAAACTGATCTGAATGTGGTTCAGCGTATGAATGAGGTTTCACTTGAATTATCAGTATGGTTATTAGAGTTATTAGAGAAACTAGCATCCAGCGGGTGGAGGATTGTAGCGGCGAATGATTTTTCAACACATGCCAATTCTGTGTTGCTTCATCTAAAATGAGAGGGGGAATAAAACACACAAATGACGACGATAAGAGTTTCCACAGAGGGTTTCTGACCTTTGACTCATATGCAAGTTAAAAAAAGCTTCCCAAAATAGGCCAGTAGAGATACAGAGTCTTATCATCCACAAAAAGCTTTTATTTATCCTGCTGAGTAGCATTTCACAATCACAAAATAGAGCTGACGTCAAAATGATTCGTCGTCTTGTGAACTTTGTATTCTTTTTCAAATATTTTCCAAATGATGTTTAACAGAGGGAGGGAATTTACACAGTATTTTTAATAATATGTTTTCTTCTAAAGAAAGTCTCATTTGTTTTAATTCAGCTAGAATAAAAGCTGTTTTTATTTATTTTTAAACCCATTTTAAGGTCAATATTATTAGCCCCCTTAAGCAATATTTGTTTTTCAATTGTCTAGGGTTCTCAAACCTTTCAGCCCGGAACCCCTAAAATGTCAACTCCAGTGACTTGCAACCCCCACTATGCTTGGAGGTGGTTATAAACACAAATATTACAGCCAACGATTTACACACACCAATAGGAACTATATAAACATGAGCATATACATAAAAAAGTGCAACAGTTTAACAACCATATAATTTTTTAAAAATCGTTATTCCTCTGTTTAATTTAATATTAATCTCACTTAATGAGAATGGTGGGCACAATTTTTACAACACAAGACTATTATTGGTATAATTTTGAAGATTGCCACTTGGATCAATCCTCCAAGTTCAGTCGTGGGCTTTATTCTTTATTCTATGTGAGTGCCATAAAGGTGTCAAAGTTTAACATTGCACCGTAAAATCAATTTGCTACAACTAAAGCTGTTGCTGTGACATTAATCTAATGTGGCATAATAACCTTAGGGGTCCCAATCCAATGGAAAAATTGCAAAAATAAAATAAATTACATTCTGCAATTAAATTAAATTAAATTAAATTAAATTAAATTAAATTAAATTAAATTAAATTAAATTAAATTAAATTAAATTAAATTAAATTAAATTAAATTAAATTAAATTAAATTAAATTAAATTAAACAAATAAAATAAATTACATTCTGCATGAAGGCAATGTTATTGACTTAGAAATACTGTCATAAAATAATACAAAATTTAATTAAATAATAAATAAATATAATTTTAGGCAAACAACTTATTGAGACATAAAGCCACAATACATAATAAAATAAAATAAATAAAATTAAAATTCAAAATAAAAGAAAACAAAAGAAAAGAGAATTTTAAATAAAATAAAATTCAATTTAAAATAAAATAAAATTCAAAATAAAATTCAAAATAAAATAAAATAAAATAAAATAAAGAAATGAAAGACTAGGACTTGTTAAACCTGGACTGCTGTATAACATGTTTTTTTTTTATGTAACTATTAAATATTAAGTATATATTAAATAAATTATAAGTTAAAAACTATTTTTTATCTTCTGTAGGTTATGGATAAAATATATATTAATTCTAATAGTTTAATAACATATATGAGATTTTTAGAAATCACCAAGTGGCCCCCCTCTCATTGTCTCGTGACCCCCACTTTGAGAGCAATAGCTTGCCTAATGACCCTAATTAACCTAGTTAAGCCTTTAAATGTCACTTACAATACTAGCATCTTGAAAAATATCTAGCCACATATTATGTGCTGTCATCATGGCAAACATAAAATAAATCAGTTATTAGAAATGAGTTATTAAAACTATTATGTTTAGAAATGTGTTGAAAAAAGCCATTAAACAGAAATTGGAGGAAAAAATATACAGGGGGGCTCATAATTCTAACTTCAACTGTATATATATATCGATTTCTAAATAAAAACTCATTGATTGTCCCGAGTTACAAAGGAGTGATTTTCCGCTGGTCTTCTTTCCTGCTGACCCGCAGTGGTCACAACACACAAAGCAAAGCATAAAGACGCTGCTTTGGTTTACTCCTGCGATTCACCCTTTGTGTTTGTTTATATAATCATCTGCCCTGTTTATCTTCTTCTGTGCTTTATCTAGTGCTGCATCTTCTCTGACATGTTTGCCAAATTCATCATCTCCATTCAGGCAGACCGCGTAACCGTGGCTCACCTCCTCATGATCAATCACTCACACTGAGAGCACACACTGGGTCACTGCGGTGCCCTCTTGAACCCAAATGCCTTAATGTGATAGGCTGGAAATGACCTGCAAGTGATATTGAGTAGTTGTTTAAGAGACATTGCTTAATGCGTGAATCTCACAAAAATAAATCCAAGGTTTCCTTTGGGTGATCCGGTTTTCCCCACCGTCCAAACACATGTGCTATAAGGGAATTGGGTATAAGCTAAATTGTCCGAAGTGTATGTGTGTGAATGAGTGTGTATGGATGTTTCCCAGTGATGGGTTGCAGCTGGAAGGGCATCCACTGCATAAAACATGCTGGATAAGTTGGCAGTTCATTTTGCTGTGGCAACCGCTGATTAATAAAGGGACTAAGCCAAAAAGAGAGTGAATGAATGAATCAATAAACAAATAAATAAATACAAATATAAGAAATTACATTCTGCATGAAGACAACAAGCTTGAATGTCAGAAAAACTGCAATAAAAATTTTTAAATAAAAATTTAAATTAAATTAAAAATAAATGAACAATCAAACAAAAAAATAATTTAATTAAATTTAATTAAAATAAATTAAACAAAAAATTAATTATTAATAAATTAAAATAAATTAACAAACAAACAAAAAATAAACTTAAGTTAAGTTAAACAAACAAAAAAATTATTAAATTAAACAAACAAAGAAAAAAACTAATTAAATTAAATTAAACAAATACAATTAAATTAACAAACAAACAAAACAAAAATTAATTAAACAAACAAACAAAAAAATAAAAACAAAACAAAACAAACAAAAAATAAAATAAAATGAAACAAACAAACAAACAAATAAAAATAAATTAAATAAACAAACAAACAAAAAAATGTATAAAAAATAAATATAATAAAATAAAATGAAACACAAACAAACAAACAAAAATAAAATAAAATTAAATTAAACAAACAAAATAAAACAAACAAACAAAAAAATTATATAATATAATATAATAAATTGAAATTAAACAAACAAACAAAAAATAATAAAATAAACATGAACTGCTGTATAACAAACCTTGCTTGCAAATAATTAAAAATGAATAAATAAATAAAATAATTTAAAGAAGAAAAAAGAATAAAATACATATATACATATATTACATATATGGTTACATTTCCATCTAGACAGTTAACAATAAATGAAAATTTATAATAATTATAAAAGGTTAAAAGGGCTAACACCTTACTTCAATCTAACATAGCTGAACTTGCATTGGACCGGATGAACATCAACCATAAAAGCCATCAGGAAATTCATCCATATTTTAATTTTTGCAAGCTCTGCAGCTTATTATATCAGCCATTCCCTTGGGTCTTGTTTGTCAAAACATGTCGATTTTATTATAATTTGATGTATTAATGTAATATGATGTCATGTATGGATTGTGTCTGTTTCTCAGCCAATCAAAGAGCTCAGAACCTTAGCGACCAATGATTCAAGCTCCAAAAACAAAAGATTAAAGCGTTTGCCATCAATAAGGGTCTCTAAGTTATTGATCTGCACGGCCCACACAAAGAGCAGATAAAAGACCTGCAAGAGATTACACAGCACACTTACTGCATATATCATTAAGGGTGGACAGCATGACCAAAATCTTAGATGATAATATCTGTTTTCCTACATTCCAAATGCTTTCCAAATTGATTTTTTGGATGGATGTGGACCAAAAGATCAGATTGTTCCCAACAAATGGAGAAATTCATGGATTCTGTGCATGCAACAGAACATGCAAATGTCCTTCTGAAGTTGCATGAAAAAAAAAAATCATTCATTTTCCTTCGGTTTAGTCCCTTATTTATCAGGGGTCGCCACAGCGGAATGAACAGCCAACTACTCCAGCATATGTTTTACACAGTGGATACCCTTCTAGCTGCAACCCAGTACTTTTACTTCATACTTTTAACGTTGTGCAATTTGTTCCCAACAGTAAAGAAAATGATATGAAATATCAATATTTTTTGAGGTATTGTATCTAAGTTAGAAATTCCAGTATTGTGACGACACTACATCAAAATATTACTTCCAGTGCATTTAAACTCTTTAAGGAAAACAACATGGAACATGTCATTAAGATGTAGATGACATTAAAACAGTCTGACACTTCCAATTTGTTTCATCACTCTAAAGAGAACAAGTGAGCTTAAATCATAATTTAAGATTATTATTTCGCTAGTGTACATTGCTTAAAGGTGAACAATTAATTTTCATTCATTTTCCTTTGGCTTAGTCTCAATTTCAGAGGTCTCCACAGCGGAATGAACCGCTAACTATTACAGCATATGTTTTATGCAGCGGATGCCCTTTCAGCCGCAACCCAGCACTGGAAAACACCCATACACACTCATTCACACACACACACTCATACACTATGGCCAATTTAGTTTATTCAATTCACCAATAGCGTAGGTGTTTGGGCTGTGGGGGAAACCGGAGCACCCGAAGCAAACCAACGCCAACACGGGGAGAACATGCAAACTTGATGACCAACTGACCCAGCCAGGGCTCAAACCAGTGACCTTCTTGCTGTGAGGCGAACATGCTACCCACTGCGCCACCATGCAGCCCAATACCTAATCATACTAAAATAAAAGTCAGCAGCAACTTTTATTTTGTGCGAACATTACATTGAAATCAAACCAGCATTAATAAAAATAAAAAAAAGTCTAAATTAAAGGGACAGTTCATCCAGAAAATTTAAATTGCCTCACTATTGACTCACCCGCAAGTTTTAAGTTTCTTTCGTCTGTTGATATTTTGATGATATTTCGAAATATCTTCTTTTGTGTTCAACAGAAAAAAAGTGAAAAGGTTTGTGAAAAGTGAATGATGAATAAATGATGACAGTATTTTTTTGTTTTGCGTGAACTACCCCTAGTGCAATGTGCATTTAAATCTTCAACACATCCCAAAGAGGTTGAAAGAAAAATTTAACATACCGCGAGCTTAAATTTAAATCAAACCAACATTTCTAACAAATATAGAAATGTATCAAAAATTCTAAATGGAACCAAAGCATATCTTCTGGTTCATTTAATCGCTTTCATGAGAACATGTGAGTTTAAAAGCATTCAAAGCCAGCATTACCAACAAATGCAGAAATAATACAGCCTGTGTATGCAACCAAAACTTCAAAATGTCTTGCAGAAAAATCCACCATGCACCAAAGTGTAACTTCCGGTTCGTTTCATCTCTTTGAGGAGAACATGTGAGCTTAAAATGAAATGAAACAAGCATGCATTAGCGGATAAATGAAAACGCCGATGACAGAAAACAGGATTATTTGACTCTATGGAAAATAAAAAAAAGAAAAGAGACTTTCTAAACGTTCAGAAGAAGAAGAAAAAGAAAAAAAACTATGTCAGACAGAGGAGTGTGACAGGACAGAGTGAAGGGGAAGATGGAGGGCATTTCCGAGAGGTGCGAATCAGGCCCGTCTGAAGGGCTTTGAAGCTGCGCAGATTAGTAACACAGCACTGGTCGCAAGTCGAGCGTGAAATCCCTCGCTTTTCTGTGCAGCGCTGGCCGTGAACAGCCCTTCTTCTTTCTCTGCCTGACAAAAACACTTCCTTAACCTTCCATCACTCTATCTTGCCTTTTTTTTCCAGATCTGAAACAATCCCCTGAACTCACCTGCCAGCATTTCCTATTCAGGAAATGCAACTCATTCTTAAGAAACATCCATACACACTCATTTACACACATTCACCTATAGCACATGTCTGTGGACTGTGGGTGAAACCAGAGCACCCGGAGAAAACCCACGCTAACACTGGGAGAACATGCAAGCTCCACACAGAAATACCCACTGACCTAGCCAATGCTCGAACCAGCGACCTTCTTGCTGTGAGGCAACATCGCTAACCATTGCGCCACTGCGATGCGCTGTATAGTTGTTCATTCATTTTCTTTTCGCTTAGTACCTTTATTAATCTAGGGTCGCCACAGCGGAATGAACCGCCAACTTATCCAGCATTTGTTTTACGCAGCGGATGCTCTTCCAGCCGGAACCCAACACTGGGAAACACCCATACACACTAATTCACACACATCCTAACGTAAAGAGAATCTAAAATAAACAATAAAAATTTTAAATTGATATTAAAACAACACTGTTCATTCTTGTAAGGGAGATTTGTTGTCAAAATATAATTTTAATAATACATACGCAATAGCACGTTTAACCATCCTAACATAAAACAATAACTAAAATAAAAATCGACATTAAAATAACAGTTCATAATTGTAAGGGATATTTTTTTTTTTAAAAGTGTATATTGTTATTATTGATATTAACGTTAATATTATTATTAATAATGTGAAGCGTACAAGCAATTTCTGAAATGTTTTATTTGTTTGTAACTACGGACAAAGTTTGCAAAGCAATAGCCATCTCAACGTGAAGCAAATTCCAAAAAGGATAATAATCTATGAGAATTAGGTACATTTCCAACAAGTTGTTAGAGAGGCTGACTATAGTATTGGTAACCTAGCAACCACCAGTAAACGAAGCAATCAAAAGGGAGATAAGTAGGTGTAATATTCCCTACGTTAGAGATTATTCTGCAAATGAATTTCCATCTCCCATTGTACACATGAATCCTGTTACACGCAATCGTTAAAAATTTTTGTTTTCCAAATAAAGTGATTTTTTATTCAAATTGGTCATTTCCAATACTCGTTTCTCATGCGATACTTCAAAATGTGCATTAACACAGCGTGATGGAAACCCAGATTGTTTATACCATATAACTAAAACCATCAAACTTTAATCATAGTAGTTAAATTGACAAAAATAAGCATTAACAAAAATAAAAAAGTGAATCTTTTCATAGTTTGCAAATTAGGTGAGTTTCATCAGGTTGTTTGAGTGGCTGACTATAGTATTGGTAGCCTAGCAACCAACAGTAAACAAAGCAATCAAAATGGAAATACATACAGGTAGGTGTAATATTCCCTACTGTAAACAGAGTTTATGCTGCAAATGCATTTCCATCTCCCATTATTCACATGAATCCTCTTACACACAAGTCCAAAACCACCAAAAGTGAGTGTTAAAAACGTCTGTTTTCCAAATTAGGGGATTTTTTTAATTCTAATTTGCCATTTCCATAAGTCGTTTCTCATGTGACACTTCAAATGTGCATTAACACAGGGTGATGAAAACCCAGATTGTTTTCCATCATACTGTATAACTAGAACCATCAAATTTAAATCATAAACAAAGCAATCAAAATTGAATATGTAGGCATAATATTTGCAGTTTAACCCTGTCTTTTCCCCATTATTTATGCTTTTAAAACCAGCAATGAAAATGGCACAAAAGTTTGTTAAACTTACACGTCACTCTGGTGTGTATAAACTCGGTCGAACAGGGCTTCTGGAGCCATCCATTTCACAGGCAGACGACCCTACAGACATGACACAAAAAGAAAAGGTCAGAGACGGTCAGTAGACACACAACAACATCCACACACAAACACGCTGACACACACGTCTTCGTCTGTGCGAGAGCCTTGTTAGCCTGGAATTTCATTACGCCCAAGACAGCCAATAATGATTGGGAATTAAATCCTGCTGGGATGCCTCTCAAAACTCTTAATTTCCCTCAGGAGTCGTTGCGAGCTTATAAATTGAGGCTAGTGGAGAATATACGAGAGTCAATTGCATTCGGAGAGTTTGACTTCACAATCTTCTGGCTCGCATTGTTGTGTTTAGACAGAGCTGAACTAGTGTAATTGAATCTAACCCCAGCCATTAATCAGTCATCAGTATCGCTAAATCTGGGCTGTTTTAATAATGCCTATAATAAACTATGTTACAAATATTCATGGCCAGATCTCGGTGACCTTGATAAGAGCTGAAAAATAAATCTGGACTAAATCTGTTGAATGAAGTTTGAAAAAGTTGCTGCTAACATTTGATTTTCAGTCACTAAATCAAGTTATATCAGTTTATCATGCTGTTTTGTGAAACACGGTAACTGGTATTCCACCTAACCAGCATAAATGACCAGTAAAAAACGCTAAACAAGATGAAGGAATTAAGTTAACCTATTAGTTTTTACAAATTCAAGTGAATCGAACATAAAACAATTACGTTGTCACCTAAAAAATACTTAAAAATTGTGTTGTTTCAGCTCATTTTAAATAAGTAGGTTGAACAAACAGCAAATGTAATTTTTTTGAGCGAATAAGACTACAATTGTATTTTTAGTAAATACAGTGGTTTTTGATTTTGGTCGGAATGATCAACTATACAACTATATGATAAGACTATAAATGGCTAACTATAAAATGCTAAATATGACTAGGAATGTTTATTAACTATGGTCAATATTGATTTTAGTCCAACTGACCAACATATACGCCATTAAACAACAATTGAGACCAACTACAGTGGCATCGCTAGACCCCATTTACTGGGGCACGTGCCCCAGTAAAAATATCCAGTGCCCAAGTAAATGCTTTAAGACACAATTTTCCTTATATGCAAGTGTATTTATTAAGATTGGTAATCCCAGAAAAAAGACATTATGCTCTATGTGCAACCGAACCAACGCTGGTGAAAGAAATATTTTAATCAAAAAGCAAACTGACGCATGTGCGCAGAAAACCACACCCGTGCGCCTCAAGCACTGCTCCTGCTTGATGATGACGCGTGCTGCTCTGCTTGCAAATACGCTTATTTCACGTGACTGCCATTTTAAAAGACGAAATCGAGGCTGTGGTGGGAAGAAACCCGGAAGTATAGGATCATCACTGTAAACATTGCAACAATATGCTGTGGACTGTAAACCCCCAGCTGTTGCTGTGACTTCAAAATGCAGAAATGGTGTAAACATCACTTTAATATCATTCAGTTCAGCTTAATTTAAACAATTAAAAGCATATTAGGCATCAAACAACATCACAACTTCAGTTGTGTTCAACTACAGACTTCAGTTCATGGCAGCAGGTAAACACCATGGGGACGCTTCCCTTCTTCAGCCTATGTAACCCGGTGAGTGATAAAACACTGCAGTCCTCTGTAACACATCTTCGTGTTGTCTTTAACAGTGTTGTCCCGGTACTGAAGTTTTAAAAACGTCAATTTCCTGCTAACACTCATAAACACTGCTGATTTGCCGTAGTATTCACCAGTGCTCAACAGAATGACTGTGAAGGTTATCAGTTCACCGCTCTTCACAGATTGAAAACACATACATAGATGAACATTAAAGCGCTTTAAAGCCGTGAAGATCAGTCGATTCATCAGCGGATCGCTCGTCTGTGTTTGCACTCAGTAAACAGCGGTGAGGTGAACTAATGATCTTCACAGCCAATCATAGTGATTTCTGTTGAGCACGTGAACACACTGGCCAATCAGTGCTGTTTAAGAACTCTATGAACAGTGTCTTAAATGTTAACGAGAAATGGCGTTTTTTTTTATATTTCATTACGGAAATTTTGTATCGTGACAAGTCTAATATGGTGAAAAAAACAGTTCATTTACTTGAGTTTGATGAATGGCATCTAAATTGTGTGTTTGGGAAAGAAGTAGTGCCATTTCCCTTAAATTAGCTGAAAATGAGGTCAAATATCCCTTTTTATTTACACTATTCATTCAGAACGGACCTTCGGGTCGCTCCGAATTTGGTGAAATCATAAATTTGTGTCACTTTCTCTTCACTGATTAGATATACAGCCAGGTACACAACATTCCTGTGTGACTCAGACTATACTTCCGGGTTTTCTCCCACCGCAACCTCGATTCCTCTGTTAATAATGGCGGCCGCGTGAAATCAGTTTATTGAGTCCCGGTTGTGAACATGCACGCCAAAAAATATGTGCTGCTCTGTGAAACTGTCGTAGCAGTCTTTTATGCAGAGGTGTCGGCACACAGTGAGTTTTGCGACAAAGTCGACAAAACTAAAGTTTAAATAACGTGATGGTGATCTTATTTAGACTATAAGCATGGCTCCTGGTAGATTGTTAGTATGAAGCAAAAATGATGAGTGAGGAAGGTAAGACTTAATAAGCCTTATTCTTAGCCATGTGTCAAGTCTAAGACAACAGACAGTTTTAAAACATATTTTTTGTATTCTATAGTATTGTCTATCGAATTTCATTTAATATTCATGCAAAAGATTAGTGCCCCAGTACAGCTTTATGTCTAGCAACGCCCCTGACCAACTATATTCAAAAATAAGACCAGGTTGGTTAATTAATTGAGTAAATTGAGTCGATTTTCATTTAAACCCAATTGATCAACATTCTATTCCATATAACCACCATATATAAATAACTACTGATGTTTAATAGGTTAATAAGTTGTTTTGATGTTTGTTTGAATCCATTAAGACTATAAATGTCTAACTATAAAATGTAAATATGACTGAGTATTTCTACTTAATATCCTACTTAATAATAATAATAATAATAATAATAATAATAATAATAATAATAATAATGTTTCCCAGAGATGGGTTGTGGCTGGAAGGGCATTCGCTGCGTAAAAACATGCTGGATAAGTTGGCGGTTCATTCCACTGTGGTGACCCCGGATTAATAAAGGGACTAAGCCGAAAAGAAAATGAATGAATGAATAATAATAATCATCATAATCCTCATCATCATTAATATTATTAATATTATTATTAAAGTATGATTTTTTTTCATTTCCTGATAAATAATAAATATTACAATTAATTTCTTAATAAATAGCCTTATTATTTATTTATTTATTTATTTATATGATTAATATGGAAAACGAGTGCATCTTTTTACCAAAACTAATATTGGATTTTTTTTTATGCGTGAGCATGTAAAACAATATCATTTGCACAAAGAAATTATGGGTTTCTTCTCTAAATAAGTTGTTACCACCCTGTTTAGAGCATCATTATGGGCTTTTATGTTATAACTAATGTGGTTCAAATGATGGATCTGTGACAGAGAAACTACAGGTTTTGGGAAACACTCGTCACTACATTGTTATTTTCCCAAACGATGCATCGTACTACGATAGTTTAGCCGCGAGTTACGTTGTTGTTTGGGAAACACACCCCTGTATAACATACAATAAGACTAAAGTTGATCATTATTGCAAAAATATGGTCAAATTTGAGTTATATATATGCCATTTAACATCTATAAATGACTAAAAGTATGTACAAAATAATTAAGATTGTTATGAATTTACAAGATTAAGATTTACAAAACAATTCAGATTTAGATTTCAAACCAATAAATCAACTTTTAATGAGCACACAATAACAGCGCAATGCTAAGTAAACTTATACAATTCTGGCTTATATGCCTGCTAACAACCATAAATTGGCAATAATGACTATTTCTTAAGAAAATAGGTTTGATTTTGATTTCACATCAATGTTTTTTTTAAAACTGAATCAAATGTAATGTTCATTGCTATGCTATTAAGATTCACACACTCTTTCCCTGCCACATTTAAACTTAGGGATGAGTGCGTTGCAGCCTAGACAAGCATCTCAGACTGCTATAATGGTGGGAATGCGATTTAAAGCTATGCTAATGTGTTTAGGTTTGTCACTAGCATTTCTTTCTCATGAGCTCGAACAACAAGCTTTGGAATAAGAGAAGAGGGCAGGCCCAAATAAGCAAAGAGCTGAAATCACTTTACACGCCGACTGCCTGGGAATCTGCAAATCATGCCAAGACTGGCGAGAGGAGGAGGGAGGCGGCAAATAAACAGAGGGGGGGGGGGGGGGGGGGTTGAAGGTGAGAGAACAAAGACAGAGATGGCAGGAGGCTGAAAGGACTAGAGCGAAAATAATAAAAAAAAACTGTCAAGAGTTAAATTGCAGTTTTTAGTTATGTATACAGTGAGGGTTTATACATCTAAACTAAGAGGCCGTCGTCTACATGACACTTTCTGTTAAAAACTAGAAACGTTTTAATACATTGTGCGTGTTGATTTACACAATGTCATTTTTGTGACTGTAAACTACGGTGGCCGAGAGAGCTCAACGCACTGCAGCTTAAGAAAAACACACGCAAATAGAAAAAACTGCAGCAAAATAAGACAAACATCTTCATTGGTTTGACAGCACATGTGTTGCAATTCCTCACAACTAGGGCTGTACAATCTATTGTTTCAGCATCGATATCGCAATGTGTGTGTCTGCAAGTCACTTCACAGGATATGCAATGTTGAGTTGAGATTAGTATTAATCAACACCACCAAATTATAACCATAACAGAGTGAAAGTTGATCATTTGCGTGTGTTTTAAAGGCATTTCAAGAGCATCCGGGCACAAAAAGAACCACATTTGTAAATTGAATAAAGAATAATTCAACTGAAATATTCATACAAGGACGACTACACAGTGTTGTTTGACATTTGATGTTTAATTATTCAATTTCTGGACCTGAATACTGATTTTAACTGTTTATTGTTAATTACTGCACACTACTGTAGTTATTTTTGCTAATATTTTGGCAAATTTTTTTTTATACGTTATTCACACCCTTACAAAATCCCCCCAGTCGATTTAAATGAATGATTTCTTTCCAAACTGAGCTATCTGGTAAAATTGTATTCATATCGCAATTTAAATCACAAAAAAACAAACATCGCAATGTCAGATTATTCCAATATCATGCAGCCCTAATCACAACACAAACATAAATAAAAAACACACTACAAACTCTCTGTTGAGCTTCCTCAGCCACCATAGAAAATGCACACATTAGAAAACAATTCCAAAGTGAAGGCTTTTTTTTTAATTATCATGTGCATACACAATACATGTTTAGGGTAGTGCGGAATAAAGGCAGGCGTAAACGAACATACACAACAATTGCGAAGTACATGATGGTGTTGTTAATCAAGTGTTTCCTAAAACTTCATCAACAACGTGTGGATTTACTTCACATTACAACCAAAGACACACACACACATGGCAATAGACAAATTAACCGAGTGCCTGTCGTCACTTCCTTACAGGTACTGTTACAGGTACTACATCACTGTGCCACCCATCTAGGAAAGCAGGAGGAGTAGGGGTGGAAGGGGGGATTCTTTAAAACGAAGATGACTGTGGTATGAAACCTAGAGCATTTATAGTGGCTTAGGAGTCATCTGATTGGTGAATGATAAATTGGATAAAGCGGGGCCAGCTGCAAGCAATCATAAGCACGTGATCCTCTGGAAATTTGTTTATAAATAAACTCCACTTGAGGAAACCGATTGCAACAAACCATGCAAAAACTAATCCTAATGAGTACTGTGAACTTAATCCATTTGTGTAAACGAAGCAATTTGAGCACAGTAAAACCCAATACATAAAGAGAACTCAAACCAACTGAGTACTGTAAAACCCAATAAGTTAAGGCAACTTAAACCATTTGAGAAAACTGATTGCTACAAACCATTTGAGTTAAAAAACGAATCTATGAGTAATGTGAACTTACTCCATTTAAATTGAAGCAATAAGGTATTTACTTAACTCATTACAAAGTTCAAAACTCTTTTCAAATGAGTAAAATTAACTTTTAGTCAATTTTGAGTTAACTACACTACACTTCATTTGATAAAGTTGACTGTTGGGTTTTACAGTGTAGGAACCCAGCATTTTTTACAGTGTAGCTGACGTTACTTAAAAAAAGTGAGCAAACATATTGCCTTAAGATTATTAAGTAAATGAACTACAGTATGTGCATAATTATAAAAGGTAACTTAATTAAAGACTAAAAAAGAGTGTCTCCTGATGAAATGAAACTCACATTTGTGGTCTTTTTATAGTAATCTATGTTGTGGACGTCTCTGGCCAGACCGAAGTCTGCGATCTTCATAACGTTGCTTTCCGTGACCAACACATTCCTCGCAGCCAGATCTCGATGTATGCACTGCCAAAGACAAGGAGAAAGATAGAAAGAACATAAATCACCATCTATAAAAAAATCACAAGCGCAGACACAAACAGGGGTGTTTTGGGTGCTTTAGGGATAAACGGCAGGGCGGATCTGTGTGTGAGTGGGTCTGAGAGGAAGATAAGACTGTGCACACACATTCCAGACGGGAAGGAGAGCGTGATGACAGTGTTTAGTTATCGTGCTTGCAGTGAGAGTTCTGTGACCGACTACATCTGCTGAGATTCATTCACTGACGGTCTGAGAAACACTGCTTGATGGTAAATCTACTCTTAAAGTTGGGATGAAATGGATTCTACTATTATTAGTCAGAATCACTATTACTTAATGAATGTACAGTTGTGTTTTGTATTTTATAGTTTTTTTATTATAATTTTTTATTACTATTATTATCATTATTAATAATAATAACAACAACAATAATAGTAATAATAATAATAATAAATAATAATAGTAATAATAATAATAATAATAATAATAATAAAAACAACAACAACAATAATAACAACAATAAACAATAATAATACTATTAATAATAATAAACAGCAATAATATAAATAATAATAATAATATAAATAATAATAATATAAATAATAATATAAATAATAATAATAATAATAATAATAATAATAATAATAATAAACAACATCAATAATAATAATAATAATAATAATAATAGTAGTAGTAATAAAAATAATGGGCGGCACAGTGGCTTAGTGGTTAGCACTTTTGCCTTACAGCAAGAAAGTCGCTAGTTCAAGTCCTGGCTGAATCACAGTTGCAATTTTACATGCAGTGCAAAATAGAAAGATCTCAACAAATTGAAGGCCTATGAAAGTGACATGTATGTAGATGTAATGGTGTTATTGTGTGTTGTGCATGTGCTGATACCTTCTGAGAGGCTAAATACTCCATGCCACGGGCTACTTGATAAGTGCAGGAGACCAGATCTTTGAAGGTGAGAGGCTCATCTGATACGCGGGCTATATCATAGGAGTACTCCATTCCTGGGGGCCGCCGGGCCCTCAGATACTCCCGGAGGTTTCCTTTAGATGCATACTCAACAATGACATATAATGGACCTGAGAGAGAGAGAATGAGAGAGTCATTATTAACATCATTATTAGTCAGAATCGTTATTACAAACCATCTGATTGTACGGTTGTGTTTTGTTTTGTATTATTATTATTATTATTATTATTATTATTATTATTATTATTATTATTA
>CAIGQZ010001236.1:4782300-4797540 GCA_903798205.1 Danio tinwini
ATTTATTTATTTATTTATTTATTTATTTATTTATTTATTTATTTATTGTTTTTAAATATGTTTTCTTCATGATTTGTTGGAATTAAAACTATAAAGAGTTTTTTAGTTATAGTTTTAATTTGTTTTTATTTTTCTCTTTTAATTTAAATGTTCAAGTGTTTGTCAAAACAATAAAATAAATAAAAAATAAAATATTAATAACAACAACAGCATTTATTTATTTATTAAATATGTCTATGATTTTTTTTCTTATTTATTGTTTTTATTTAATTTTTTGGTGATTTGTTGAAATAAAACTATGTATAGTTTTTTAAATTATAATTTTAATTTGTTTTTATTTTTCTCTTTTAATTTAAAGGTCCAAAAAACTAATAATAAAATAGAATAAAATAAAATAATAATAATAATAACATTTAATTATTTACTTATATAATTAATTAAATATGTCTATAATTTCTATTATATATATATATATATATATTTTTTTTTTTTCTCCTTAAATATTTGCTGGAATAAAACTATAGCATGTCTTCATATGAGCTCATGCTAAACTAATATTTTTAAAAGTCCACAAAGTAAACTAAAAGCAAAATCATTTTGTAAGAGTTTTACTTATTTATAATGTGGTATATCATATACATCCATTTAAATTAAATTAAATAATTTATTTAAATTCATTCATTTTCCTTCGGCTTAGTCCCTTTATTTATCAATGTAATGAACCACAAACTTATCCAGCATATGTTTTATACATGCCCTTCCAGCTGCAACCCAGTACTGGGAAACACCCATACACACTCATAAACGCGCGCACACACTCATACACTACGGCCAATTTAGTTTATTCAATTCACCTATAGCGCATGTGTTTGAACTGTGGGAGAAACCGGGGCACCAAGAGGAAACCCACGCCAACACGAGAAGAACATGCAGACTCCACACAGAAATGCCAACTGACCCAGCTGGGACTCGAACCAGCGACCTTCTTGCTGTGAGGCCACCGTATCCCCCTTTTTTATTTATTTATTTATTAAATTCATTTATTAAACATGTATGTTTTTATTTATTTATTGGGTATTTTTTATATATTCCCTTGACAACTTGATGGAATATAAATAAAACACAAGAAATCTCATGTCTTCATATGAACTCATGTTAAACTAACGCTACTAAAAGTCAACAAAGTTAACTAAAAGCAAAACCATTTGGTGGTACATCAAGCTAAATGAAATGAAACAGTGAACTATAGGTTACAGCTGAAATAAAAGGTCTAAGTTACTATAAAAAGCCTTTACACACACACACACACACACACACACACACACACACACACACACACATACAGTTTTATTTACATACATATTAATGTTGTTTCAAATAACAAATAAGCTTTTGGTTTTTGTTAACTTTAATAACCCTGGTTCAACCTGAGTTCATATCAAGACACATGAGAGAGCTTTCTACTGTTTCAGGAGGAACATCTAAAACCTAGACCTCGATCTGATCTTCCTTTAATAACTGCGATATTAAAAAAAGAGCTCTTTGGTGATCAGAGCATATTTCCTGACGCTCAATGGGCCCTGCGAACATACACACGCTAACAAAATGCTTTACATATGACTACAGTACTCAAGTACTTCCTGACACTTGAGGTCCTTAAACACACACACACATACACACATCTGTCTGACCACAGACCAGTAAGTGCTGCCATTTGTGGTCAAAGATTTTGCCTGTTTCCGTGTCAGGAAATGGACTCTTATTAAAATGCAGTGAGGTTAGCGCTGTTGCATTATGCATGTTAGCGTGAACACAAAACTGAAATGTGAAACACATCCGATTTTTTTGTTTAATCTGGCTAAAATGTGTGGACATGCAACAAAAGATTTAAATCTGGTCCTTCACATTAAGATATACACTCACTGGCCACTTTCTTAGGTACACCTTACTAGTATTAGGTTGGACCCCCTTTTGCCTTTCTCAGTTTACTGTTCTTAGCTGACTGGTGTGGCACCCAGTGTGTGGTCTTCTGCTTCTGTAGCTCATCCGCCTCAAGGTTGGACATGTTGTGCATTCAGAGATGCTCTTCTGCATACCTCGCTTGTAACGAGTGGTTATTTGAGTTACTGTTGCCTTTCTTTGTCTGGCCATTCTCCTCTGACCTCTGGCATGAACAAGGCATTTGTGCCCGCAGAACTGCCGCTCACTGGATATTTTCTTTTTCGGACCATTCTCTGTAAACCCTAGAGATGGTTGTGCGTGAAAATCCCAGTAGATCAGCAGATCATTTCTGAAATACTCAGAGCAGCCCGTCTGGCACCAGCAACAATGCCACGTTCAAAGTCACTTAAATCAGCTTTCTTTCTCTTTCTGATCCTCGGTTTGAACTGCAGCAGATCGTCTTGACCATGTCTACATGCTTAAATGCATTGAGTTGCTGCCATGTGATTGGCTGATTAGAAATTTGTGTTAATGAGCAGTTGGACAGGTGTACCTAATAAAGTGGCTGGTAAGTGTATACTCGCATACACACACGCACACGCACTCTCTATCTGATGTGCTAAAGTGGCTCTAATAACTAAGAAAGTCTTGGTAAGAAAATCTTGAGACTTTCTTAAAAGAATAAAGCAGTTATTAGAGTTTTAATTAAAAGAAAAATGCTTTTATCTAAAAGGAATAGTTCATCTAAAAATCTGTATTTTATCATCATTAACATTGCATAAGTTTTAAACTTACTATATGGCTTGTAAAACATATTAGGTTAGATTTTTTGTAATGAACAGACAACACAAAACCTTCCTATCTCTCATTACCAATCACACAAAGCCTTTAGATGAACTGCTGAAAACAGCTAAACAAGTAAAATGTTAGTCTGGAAAAGAAAAATGACAATAACAGAGATTTCCAGGCACTTGGGTACAGTTTTATGGATTTTGAGTTTAAATGATTATTTTATATCTATTAGTTTAGGTATTTTTTTAATCATTGTATCATTTCTGGGGAAATTACAGGCCCTTTGATGTTAACTAAAACTAAACATTGGCAGTAAAATTAAAAGTAAATAAAATCATTAACTAAAAATAAAACTAGATGAAAATATTACCAGTACTGAAATAAATATATAAATATATAAATAATAAAAAAATAGTTAACTAAAAATAAAACCAGAGAAAAAACATTAGTAGTATTTAAAAATAAAATAAAATAAAATGATTAATTAAAAATAAAACCAGAAAAATATTACCACTATTTAAATAAATAAATACATTAATAAAATAAAATAATTTATTAAATAAAATAAAATAAAATAACAAAATTAAATTAAATTTAATGAAATTAAATTCAATTCAATTCAATTATTAACTAAAAATAAAAACAAAGAAAAATATCACCACTATTTAAATAAATAAATTAATTAATGAAATGAAATGAAATGAAATTAATTAAACTAAATTAAACTAACTAACAATAAAACCAGAGAAAAAAATGATCAGTACTTGAAAATAAAATAAAAAGTAATAAAACAAACAATAAAATAAAATAAAATTATTAACTAAAAATAAAAACCAGAGAAAAACATTACCAGTACTTAAATAAATAAATACTAAAATAAAATAAAATAAAATAATAATTAATAATAATAAAACAGTTAACTAAAACAAAATCAGATAAAAAGCATTATCATTACCTAAAAATAAATAAATAAATATATAAAATAAAATAAAATAAGATAAAAAAATAAATAAATAAATAAATAAATAAAATTAAATAAAATTAAATTAAAAAATTAAATAAAAATAAATAATAATAATAAAAATTAAATAAAATAATAAAATAAAATAAACCTTATGCCTTATGTTTTAATTGTTATGTATGTGATGTAGGTTTTATTTTAATTAGTATTGATTGTGTTCAACACTTTGGGCCACGTTGTGTTGTAAAAAATGTTCTATATAAATAAACTAACTTACTAAACCTGTTTTCCTGTTAGTTTAGTTTAGGCTGAAAAAATAAAACAGTACCATCAGCATAGCATCATCCCAAGTGCCTCATTTTCCCTTTTAAAGAAAGTTGGCGTGAATTCAACCAACGTGCCTTCGACAAACAGAGAAACAAGAGGTACAGAAGCAGTGGAAGGTGAGTTTATACCTGGATGCACCGTCAACCAAGCAGTGTGATAGGAGATCCCAATAGAGTTACCCGCCAAACACGTATACTCGCCCGCATCCTCGAAAGTTACATTAGGCAGGTAGAGCACCTCGATCTCTTTATCCGTAGTGTTCACACCTGCCGTCTGAGAGAAACAGAGGAGGAAACACAGAAGAAGAGGAAGGTGGAGGTGAAGGAAGAAACAAATCAGACCCAAAATACCAAGAAGAGATGTTATTTTTCCCATCTACGCATTACAGAAATGGTAGATGTTCCAGTTTCAGTGGAGTAGATCATCAAAAAGGAAGTAAACGCAGATCTAAATGGCAGTGGTGGACAGTAACTAAGTATTGTTTTACTTTACTACTGTAGTTAAGTATTTATTTTAAGTGTCTGTACTTCATTGGTGTATATTTGTTTTAGGAAATTCAAACAGATGTGTTCAGAGTGAGTCTTCAGTAAATGATTCACTGATTCAAATGATCCATTTAAAGTGAGTCTACAGTAATGGATTCACTAGTTTAACTGATTCGTTTAGAGTGAACCTCAATTAAAAGATTCACTGAGTCAAATGATCCATTCAGTGCGAGTCTTCAATAAATCATTCACTAATTCACAAATTTAAATGATCTGTTCGAAGTGAGTCTACAGTTAATGATTCACTGATTCAAATGATCTGTTCAGAGTGAATCTACAGTAAATCGTCCAATAATTCCAAGGATCTGTTTAGAGTGATTATCCAGTTAATGATTCACTGATTCAAATGATCTGTTCAAAGTGAGTCTACAGTTATTGATTCACTGATTCAAATAATATGTTCGAAAAGAGCAGTCAATAATTCACTGACTCAAATTATCTGTTCAGTGAGTCTACAGTACATGATTTCCTGATTCAAACAATGTGTTTAGAGTGAGTCTTTAGTAAATCGTTCACTGATTCAAATGATCTGTTCAGAGTGAGTTTCCAGTCAGTGATTTGCTGATTCAATTGATCTGTTTAGAGTCTCCAGTGATTGACTCACTGATTCAAATAATCTGTTCAAAGTGAGTTGTCAGAAAATAATTCACTGATTCAAATGATCTGTTCAAAGTGAGTCTTTGGTAAATAACTCACTGATTCAAATGATGTGTTCAGAGTGAGTCTCCAGTAAATGATTGACTAATTTAAATGTTCTGTTTGGAGTGAGTCTTAAGTAAAATAATTAACTGATTCAAATGATTTGTTCAGAGTGAGTCTCTAGTAATCAATTCACAGATTCTAATAATCTCTTCAGAGCGAGTCATCAATTAACGGTTCACTGATTCAAATTATCCATTTTGAGTGATTTAACACTAAATAATTCACTGATTCAAATGATGTGTTGAGAGTGAGTCTCCAGTAAATCATTCCCTGGTTCAAATGATCTGTTTAGAGTGAATCTCCAGTAAATGATTCACTAATTGAATTGTTCTGTTTGGTGTGAGTTCGGAGTGAGTTGTCAGTAAATGATTCACTGATTTAAATGGTCAATTTTAAGTGATTTTCCACTAAATCATTCACTGATTCAAATGATGTGTTCAGAGTGAATCTCCAGTAAATGATTCACTAATTTAAATGTTCGATTTGAAGTGAGTCTTCACAAAAAATCAACCGATTCAAATGATCTGTTCAGAGTGAGTCTCCAGTAAATGATTTACAGATTTTACAAACTGGTCTGAATGTGGTTTCACATGTTTTCACCTAAATTATCAGAGTGGCTATTAGTGTAAGACACGTTTTGTTAAAGAAAAGATAAACATTAATCAGTAAGTACTTTAATTACATAACTAATGTATAAATTATGTACTTTTAAATAATATCAAATATTAGGACATTATACTTCTACAAGAGTAATATTTTATTAGGGTATCTATACTTTTACACAAGTACCTATTTTGTGTACTTCGTCCACCACTGCTCAATGGAGGTTGAAACCTTTGTACCCAACACAGGTGAACCCAGCGGGGTCCATGCAAACACAAGTGAGGAAACATGGAAACAAGCCGCTGCCTTTTAGCCAAAAAAAAAAAAGAAAGGGGGAGAAGTGGAATAAGACAAAGAAACCTGACACAGAACAGGAAGTCAGTGGTGAGGACAGACCAAAGGCTTGTTTCCATGGCTGATTGGCTGGATTTCAGGGGCACCAGGAAAGATCCACCAAAAAATAAAATAAAATGAGGAGGATAAAACACCAGACCACACCACAACGGCTCAGCAAAAATCCCACGATCACCACGACGACAAAAAAACAACCCAACACACCAGCAGAGGGGGAGAGGGGCGCCACGCTCCTGCTTTTTTACCTGGTATGACAATGAGCCAACAGGAATTGTTGGCCTCACCAATATAATTGGACACTTTGCACGTAATTTCACCAGCGTCCTCTTCTGTGACATTGGTGAGCATGAGGACTTCCACATCCGAGCTGTTTATGCCCGAGCTCTAGGGGGCACCGCAATGAGGGACAAAACACACATATGGCAACCTGTTACAATATTCTCACAGAGCGGAACAGAAGAGACCACTACCCTCCAATAAGAGTTCTCCTGCAAGGCTTTTGGCTTTGCAAGATCTAAAAGAAATCAGAAGCATGAAAACATTTGAGGTTAAAGGTGCGGTATGTTTTTGACTCTTCTAAAGCATAAAAACGCAGTTATTTAAATAACCCAGGCTCATTCTGATTATTTACCCCTATGGAGAGTCCCAGGAGCTATATGTTTTGCAGTTTTTGTTTTCGCAAATCTACCAGAGGCCGCTGTTTATGCTTTTTCAGATCTCAAATTTCTCTCGCGAGTGCCATTCGCGCCTGCTGTTTTCACGTAAATCCACCAGAGGCCACTGTTGACTAAGTGACTGATTGACTGACCAACCAATCCCCTCACCCTCCCCTGTAACCAACCAATAGTATTTTAAAAAAGCACCTATAAACTCACCCAACGCCTTCCCTAAATCCAACCGCAGTGTTTTGAAAAGCAATTTAGAAAAAGAAAAGCCCTCGCCTGATTTTGACCACAATTTCAAATTTTACAACATTCTCACCCTGTTATTTACTTGTTTATTTTATTTTTTGTCTTTTGTTTTGTTGTCTTACTCGATTTCTGAAACCGTTCTTCACCGATGGTGACTCAAACCTTGTCATTGCGCTCAACTCAATCTGCATCTCAAGTTCGCCGACGTACATGTCCAGCTAATGAACAAACTGCTAACAACAGAAAAGCCGCCGACATGCAGGTAAGCAGTCAGCTGGTAAGCAAGAAAAGCAATGGCGTCATACAGCACCGGATCGTTCCTTTTAAAGATGAAATGCAGCCATATGTAGCTCTGGCTACATAACTTGCAATCTCCAGAAATGTAGACAGGGCTATGCTTTCAGATTGAGTCTATGTTGTATTTAAATGCTCCTGATTACTTTTAACAAAGCTCTTTTTCGTTCCTCGTTTGAGGGCAAAAATAAGTTTAAAAAAGCTGAGTAACATCCTTTTTTTGACTATTAAAAGAAGGCGAAGTTCCAAAATATAGCTACTGATTGCATAATCATCAAGGACCAATGGTAGCTCAAATGTGTTTAGGAGTGAAAACAAACTACTCCAATGGTTCTTTATGGTGAGGGATTTCGAAACAGCAAAATTAACTCAAAGCAAACTGCGATTTGGCAGGATTTTGTTCAAAATTATGTCATTTCATTTCGTTCTTTAATTGTATTTTTTGTATTGTAAGTTTATCATCAAAGTTTATCAAAGTCTTTATAAACATGCTAAGTTAGCATGCTTGTTTATTTGAAAAACAATACTAAAGTCACTGATTTGAACGTTCTGTATCTAAAGGCCTGTTCATAACAGGATGTTTTTTGCTCACGTTTTTCGTCGACGTTTAACACTTCATGGCTAAATATAGGGTGCTAATGTGGTCATGCACACCAACGCCCAAAACATCAGGCGCAAAAGCGTGATGTTTAAAGAAACGTCACGTCCAAACCTTTACCACCGTTAGATTGACTTTTGTTCACATGAACGGAGCTGCTGGAGTTACAGTAAACACCACTTGAAGGCGCTCAAGCGCAAAATTGTCAATGCGAGCGTATGCAGAAGATGTCCAGAGGCGATATGAATGTGGAGCTGCTTATTGTACTGGTGTCAGAACAAAAAGTGCTGTATGAAAAACAATACATCGAATATATGGCTTGTTGGAATTGCCAGTAAACAATGTGAAGGATTTTAAAGCGAGTGTCAGGAGCTTAAAGTTGTGTAGCGCCACCCTGTGCACCGGGGTCTTTTTGGGTTTTTTTTTTATTTAATATCAAGGAGTTTTTATTTGCACATTCTTCTGCTCAACGGCAGTGAAAATCGCTTGGATCTGAATGCAGAAAAACGTCTTGAAAAACGCTGGCGATAAATGTGAACGAAAAGCGTCCCAGTGTGAGCTCACCTTAAGGCCTTGTCTACACATACACAGGTATTTTTATGAACGGGATTTTCCTTGCTCTCGTTTAAAAAAAAAAATTCAGTCCACATGAAAACGGAAAAAAAATAAAAATACGTGATGCATGTTAAGAGCACGCTGAACCAACAGGTGGCGATAATGACACTTTTATACTGGGTTCACACCAAATAGTTAAATTAAGTATTTGCATGAGTAAATTGTATACAAATTAACCCAAATGTGGGAACAGAGGCAAATTACCATCAAGCGGGCAAACGACACGAAATATGTGTTGCGTTTGTTGCGAATGTGAGTAATTCTGCCTCATTTGCGCCTTCCACGTTTGATGTGGTCCCAGACATGTTGGCCAATCAGAAAGGAGAAAACAGCAGGGCACAGAGTTTCGAAAAATCACACTGGCCGGACTTTTTAGAAAGTATCGTTTTTAGTCATCTGACACTGCGTTTTCGTGTGGACAAACAGTGAAACCACGTCGAAAAAAAGTGTGGTTTTGAAAATACACATGTTCGTCTTTGTTTTGGTGTGTGAAACTTCACCCATTTGGTAGTTTACCCAATTATATTTTGGCAACCCATTTATTGCCTTGGCAGAAAACAGCATGTTTACTTTAAGCATGGAAGGTTGCCTCAGTGTATGTGAAGTGAATGTGGCCTCTGACCAGCCTCCGAAATGAGACGCAGATTCATGATGTGTTTTTTTAAATCGCAAACAATACAAATATCATCATCAGCAGCTTTACAGTGCGAGCTCGTTCCTGTTGGTGTCATCAATCTGGCAACCTGCATATGTGTTAAGTTGTTGGAGGAGGGGCCGAGTGAAAAAAAAACTCTCCAATATTTTGAATTTATACTGCAATATATTGTCAATCCTACATACTGCACCTTTAAATAAAATGGGATTCCTTTAAGAAATATGGGTTTATTACCTTCAATACGCGGACATAAGGAAGTCCGTCAGGACCATAGCGGCTGCCGTTCCTTGTATAGTGCTGCAGCCACTGGATATGAGGCTGAGCGTCACTGTAAACTTTACAGACGAACTTCGCATCTTGTCCCACTTGCACAGTGACGTTTGCTGGCAGGCCTGCTTGGAGAATGGGCCGGTGAGGAGAGCGTTCTGAGAAATAAAGAAAAGATGTGTTATTATATTGAAATTCACCATGTATACAATTAGTACACTTCCTTTTGGTTAGATATTTGAGCATGAAAAATAGCACAAATAGTCGTAAAGCACAAAAAGTGTCTATATCAGTAAGCACTCTTTCTGAACTCCTTTAAATGCCTCAAATGTAGTCTAACCATCCTAAATTTAAATCATTTTAGTTTTTTATTTTTGGTCTTCACATTTGTAAATGTTCTCTCACAGATCTAATATAATGATACACATGCAATCATTCCTCCGCCTGTTTACATTCACAGACATAACTATTATTCTGTAAACGTAAGTGTTTTTGTTTGCTTTTACATTAATCCTGCATTTAACAATTGAAAGATAATCTACTTAAATACTCCCTGACCATAAGGAGTTTACACTGACCAGGTATTAAAATGTATTGAAATATTTAGGTTGGCGTGAGCTATAAAGGCTCCGCCCTCTTCAAGAAAGGAGGCGGGAGCAGCAGCTCATTTGCATTTAAAGAAGCACCCATGAAAACAACAAATAACCTAAAGTTTTATAGTCGCAGATGTTTTGAGGACACACAAAACGTATTATATTTAACTTACTACAACTTGTAAAGCATAATATGTGATGTTTAAATAGTAAAGGGTGAATTTATTCAAAGACATAAATGGAATACTGTAAAATATATGAGATTTGAGATTCTTTTCTTTATTCTTCAGCAACACACAATTCAATTCAAGTCACACAATTAAAGTCTTCTCAATAAACGTTTGGTCTTATTCTCTGTTATGAAACAAGCCCGCTCTGTGTGAAGGTATATGTGAATGCTGGGTGTTCAGATCACCACACCTAAAGTCCTATCAGGCTGCTGTTAAGACTACACAAAACAGAGGCTGTTGTCTTATCTCAGCCGATAAGAACTGAACAAACACAGATGAAGAAAGGCAAAGAGGGGGGAAAATAAGACAGATGTCCACCATATATCAGCAGTTCCTGCAGCGTTGGTGTATAAGGAACCATTGTTTCATTTCCCCTTTTCCTTTAAGAAATGATCAGACAAAATAAAAATGCTGTGACTTTTGTCTTCCTAAAGCTAAATGATGTGTGAACATGAGTCGCTACTTGGTATACTTAAGGTAAAGTTTTTTCTTTTTGGTTTCTTTTTAAGCATTACTGAACTACCATAATATATTATATTTATTATTGACATTTAAAAAGTATATATATATAAAATTCTTGTCACCTATCCAAGTTTTAGGAACAACAAATAATAACTTGACTTCTAGTTGATCATTTGGTATCAGAAGAGGCTTATATGAAAGGCAAATGCCTCTAGATTACACTTATTTTACCAAAATAAAATATGATCATTTCTTGATTTTTAATGATTTAATTAGGACAGTAAGGTCTGACTTTGCTTAGACTAAAGTCTTGTCACATAACAGAAATAATGTCCAGTATAGAATATAAAGTCATGCTGCAGTGGAAAAAGAATGGATATTGTGTTTGACTCCCATGAGCTTGGAGGACTGCATCCATACATCTCTGCAATGACTCAAATCACTTATTAATAAAGTCATCTGGAATGACAAAGAAAGTGTTGTTGCAGGACTCCCAGAGTTCATCAAGATTCGTTGGATTCATCTTCAATGTCTTCTCCTTCATCTTACCCCAGACATGCTCAATAATGTTCATCTCTGATGACTGGGCTGACCAGTCCTGGAGCACCTTGACCTTCTTTGCTTTCAGAAACTTTGAAGGGGAGGCTGAAGCATGAGAAGGAGCGCTATCCTGCTGAAGAATTTGCCCTCTCCTGTGGTTTGTAAAGTAATGGGCAGCAAAAATGTCTTAATGCCTCAGGCTGTTGATGTTGCCATCCACTCTGCATATTTCTCATATGTCCACATACTAAATGTAACCCCAAACCATGATTTTTCCTTCACCAAACTTGACTGATTTCTGTGAAAATCTTGGGTCCATGCGGGTTCCAATAGGTCTTCTGCAGTATTTTGGGATGATTGAGATGCAGTTCAACAGATGATACGTTCTGCCACTTTTCCAAGTATAAACTTTAGAAACAAATTATAAACTTTAAAACTTTTTTCATTTTAGTTGTATAAAATTTGCACTGCATAAAGTTTCTAACTATTTTATTTCAGTTTTAGTTTACATCATTTCAGAATATCGAGCTAAACTAAATGAAAATAGTCTGAAATGTAATCTATTCATTCATTTTCTTCTCGGCTTAGTCCCGTTATTAATCCAGGGTCGCCAAAACGGAATGAACCGCTAACTTATCCAGCACATGTTTTACACACTCCATACACACTCATTCACACTCATACACTACGGACAATTTAGCCTACCCAATTCACCTGTACAGCATGTCTTTGGACTGTGGGGGAAACCAGAGCACCAGGAGGAAACCCACGCAAACGCAGAGAGAACATGCAAACTCCACACAGAAACGCCAGTTGACCCAGCCAAGGCTCTAATAAAATAATTTATTAATATTATTTAAAATATATACGTTTTACGTTAACATTTATTAATAGTTAATTTCAAATTAGGATGAAATATTGAAAAAAAACACCCATTAGGTTAAAAAACGTCAAACGTAATAATAAAAATAAACCCCAATATTTGAGTTTCTCCATAATCCACCCAAATATTTTGTTACACACATTTCCCTTTTTTTTACACTGTAACCC
The DNA here is from genome assembly GCA_903798205.1 of Danio tinwini. NCBI lineage: Eukaryota > Metazoa > Chordata > Actinopteri > Cypriniformes > Danionidae > Danio > Danio tinwini. The sequence continues at coordinate 4,794,741 of CAIGQZ010001236.1, forward strand.
TTTTTTGGATTCAGTGAGAACTACCGAATCGTTCTTTCCAAAGTAAGAAAAAGTCCAAAGCTAAACACACCAAACCACATCACCAACACACACCACACTGTCTTCACAACACAACATTACTCTAGCCCTGTAATTGTGAAGCGTCTCCTGGTTACTTCAACACACACAGACGCATGACGTCAGACAGGAGATGAGGAGAGGTCAACCTTCACACACACACACACACACACACACATGAAGCGGAGGTCTGCGGGGGACCTAAGAGGATTTAGCACTGAGGGGCACAAGAGGGGTACAAGAAAAGCTCAAAACAATGGTGCAAAGTAGAAAAAGAGAGCAGAAGAAAGAATGTCTGTGGTCAAGAGATGCAGAGGATAAAAGATGCCCAACAGATGGGCAGTGAAAAGAAAAGACAGACAGATGAAGAAGAAGAAGAACAGAGGAGAAACAAAAAAGTAGACACAGATTCGGCTTTTAAAACATGGAAAACAACTAAGTCAGACAGAAAGACCTTCTTGGAGTTGCTAGTGGGTGTTTTAGAAATAAAATCAATAACAAATGCACTGCTCATAGTCGCCACTGGCTTCCATGGCTCGGGACTTGTAGAGCCGCGCATCGATGGATTTGCTCTTCAGTGTTTGGATTTTCAGCAGTGAAAAATAAACCCCACTGAACTGAACGTAAACTCTGAAAACTGGACTGACACAGTTTCAATTCACTATAATCTTCTATGTTAAGCTGCTTTGACAATCTACATTGTAAACGCGCTGTAGAAATAAAGATGAATTGAATTGATTTGAATTGTTGAAGGGATAGTTCACCCCAAAAAAAGAAAATTCTGTCACCATTTACTGAGCCTTTACTTGTTTCAGACCTTCTCTTAAACACTAAAGTTGATATTTTGAAGAAAGCTTGAAACCTGTAACCATTGACCTCCATAGTATTTGTTTTTCCCACTATGGAAGTGAATGGTTACAGATTTTCAACTTCTTCAAAATATCCTGATATATATCAACTTTTTTATGCTAAAAAGAACTCAAACAGCTTTTGAACAAGTAAAGGGTGAAAAAAATTGAGTGGAGTATTTATATTTGGGTGAGCAAGTCTTTTAATGTACACTCACCGGCCACTTTATTAGGTACACCTGTCCAACTGCTCGCTAACGCAAACTTCTAATCATCCAATCACATGGCAGCAACACAATGCATTTATGCATGTAGACATGGTCAGGATGATCTGCTGCAGTTCAAACCGAGCATCAGAATGGGAAAGAAAGATGATTTAAGTAACTTTAAATGTAGCATGGTTGTTGGTGCCAGACGGGCTGGTCTAAGTATTTCAGAAACTGCTAATCTACTGAGATTTTCATGCACAACCATCTCTAGGGTTTACAGAGAATGGTCTAAAAGAGAGAAAATATCCAGTGAGGGGCAGTTCTGTGGGCGCAAATGCGTTGATAAGGTCAGAGGAGAATGGCCAGACTGGTTTGAGCTGATAGAAGGCAACAGTAACTCAAATAACGACTCGTTACAACAGAGGTATGAAGAAGAGCATCTCTGAACACACAACACGTCCAACCTTGAGACGGATGAGCTACAGCAGCAGAAGACCACACCGGGTGTCACTCCTGTCAGCTAAGAACAGGAAACTGAAGCTACAATTGGCACAGGATCACCAAAAATGGACAATAGAAGATTGGAAAAACGTTGCCTGGTCTGATGAGTCTCTATTTTTGCTGCCACATTCGGATGGTAGGGTCAGAATTTGGCATCAACAACATGAAAGCATGGATCCATCCTACCTTGTATCATCAGTTTAGGCTGCTGGTGGTGGTGTAATGGTGTGGGGGATAATTTCTTGAAACACTTTGGGCCCATTAGTACCAATTGAGCATTGTGTCAACGCCACAGCCACAGTATTGTTGCTGACAATGTCCATCCCTTTATGACCACAGTGTACCCATCTTCTGATGGCTACTTCCAGCAGGATAACGCACCATGTCATAAAGCATGAATCATCTCAGACTGGTTTCTTGAACATGACAATGAGTTCACTGTACTCAAATGGCCTCCACAGTCACCAGAGCTCAATTCAATAGAGCACCTTTGGGATGTGGTGGAATGGGAGATTCGCATCATGAATGTGCAGCCGCCAATTCTGCAGCAACTGCGTGATGCTATCATGTCAATATGGACCAAAATCTCTGAGGAATATTTCTAGTACCTTGTTGAATCTATGCCATGAAGGATTCAGGATTAAGGCTGGTCCAACCCGATACTAGTAAGGTGTAGATAATAAAGTGGCTTTTCCTTTTTGCTGTATAAAACTTGTACTGCACATAATTTCTAATTATTTTATTTCAGTTTAATTTACATCATTTCAGAATATTGAGCTAAACTAAATGAAAATAATCTGAAATGTAATCTAAATTCTATTATTTTATTAATAGTATACATGATCATTTAAAACTGAGAAAAATATATATTAGTTTTAAACTAATATGTACTTTGTTTATTTAAAAATAGTATGAAATATTGAAAAACCCATCCTTTAGGTTACAAATATAATAGTATTCAAATGTAGTAATAAAAAATAAACCCAATGTTTGAGTTTGTCCATAATCATTTTAATGTATTAACTAATATTATTAAAGACTGCTACACACTCAAGCTAAAAGACACTTATAAACTACCCAAACCAAGCAACCTTTCAAACTCCCAGGGTCAGATCCTCCTCCAAAAACTCCCCAAAAAAGTTGAGCCAAGTGCCAGTGGTTGCCCTCATTCTCCACCAATTCACA